>JAXGGA010000978.1:0-175513 GCA_038373865.1 Uloborus plumipes
AAAGACACAAAGCTACCTCTACAGCTTGAGGATTTTGTTTTTTCTAGGGAGGACGTTTTACTTCATTTGAAAAAAATTAAAACAACTAAAGCTCCGGGACCAGATAATATTTATCCAAAAATTCTAGTTGAATGTGCTGAGGAATTAGTAGATACTATTGTAAAAATTTTCAATGCTTCGTATAACTCAGGGACAGTGCCAGAGGACTGGAAACTGGCCAACATTACGCCACTCTTCAAGAAAGGGTCTAGAGGTAATGCAGGAAATTATAGACCTGTCAGTCTTACTTCGGTGGTTTGCAAAATTTTTGAAACTTTATTTAAAATTAAGATTATGAATTTCTTAGAAAATAATGGTCTGTTGACTAGTTTGCAGTATGGTTTCAGGAAAGGTAAATCGTGTGCTACAAATTTATTACATTTTTATGACAAGGTCACCATGGCTTTAGATAACAAAAAGTGTGTAGATGTGGTTTACATTGATTTTCAAAAAGCTTTCGATAAGGTACCGCATGTTGCACTACTCAGTAAATTAGCTGATATAGGAATTGGAGGTAAAATTTTAGTTTGGGTTAGGAATTGGCTGACAGGAAGGAAGCAAAGAGTAGTTGTAAGGGGTAATCATTCTAAATGGAGTGAGGTTTTAAGTGGGGTTCCCCAAGGATCAGTTTTAGGTCCACTTTTGTTTATTATTTTTATGAATGATATTCATGAAAATGTTTCTGGAAACATGAATTGTTTTGCTGATGATGTCAAAGTTATGGGGGTTGTAGAAAATGATGAACAAGTAAATCAGCTGCAAGAGGATTTGGATCATATTACTAAGTGGGCAGACAAATGGGGCATGGCAGTAAATGTTGGGAAATGTCAAGTGCTGCATTTAGGTCATGGGAATAAGCATACAAGCTATTATTTACAGGGTTCAGTCATTAGTAAGGCAGAAAATGTTATGGATCTAGGTGTCTTAATAAATCAAGACTTCAAGTTTAGTCAACAGTGCAGCATAGCTAGTAACAAAGCCAATAGGATGCTTGGGTTTATAAATAGATCTATTTCAAACAAATCTAAGAAGGTTCTTCTGCCTTTATATAGAAGTTTGGTAAGACCTCATTTAGAGTATGCTGTTCAGTTTTGGTCTCCTTATCTTAAGAAAGATATTAATTTATTGGAAAGGGTACAAAGGAGGGCTACAAGGTTAGTGAATGGACTTTCTAATTTAAACTATGATTCCAGACTTAGAATGCTTAATATGTATAGTCTCGAGCAAAGGAGAACCAGAGGGGACATGATTCAGTTGTTTAAATTTATCAAAATGAAAGATGTTACAGGGTTAAATTTTTGCACGGAAAGCAGGACAAGGGGTCATTGTTATAAGCTGTTTAAATCTCAGGCTAACCTGGAAATTCGGAAAAATTACTATTTTAGCAGAGTAGTGGGAACTTGGAATAGTTTACCAGAAGAGGCGGTAAGGAGCAAGGGAGTAGATAGTTTTAAGAGGGCCATTGATCTTCATTGGGGTCTATAATTTGACTAGGACCAGCCCAGTTGGGCCCAGAGCCTGTTGCTGGTTGTCACATTTGTATTTGTATTTATTGTATTGTCTTAACTGATGAAAAACTTCTCTATTGAGCGAGCTCAAAACAGCCATAATGATGGAGTTTGATCAGCAGAAGCACCTGGAACTTCTTAAATTGTTTTCGGCATCATACCGCAAACCCATTTTGGAAGACGCTGTCTTACCTTGGTTGCAAAAGTTCTTTGAAAACCAAAGAATATCCTTCCAACAGGATTTTTCACCTGCATACTAAAAACACTCAAGATTGATGCAAGACACATTTTCCGAACTTCAGTAGAGCTCAGGAATGGCTCCCGTATTCCCCAAATTTGAGCCCAATGGATTATTCTGTTTGGTTTATCTTGGAGACAAGGGTGCGTACTAAACCTCATAAAACTTTGGCATCGTTAGGAAAATTCTTATGGAAGGAAAGGGATCGAGTATCAATGAGTGAGTTGCGGCCCGTAGCCGAAAATTTTGTGACACGTCTAAAGCTCTGTATTAATACTAACGGTAGCCAATTTGAA
The DNA here is from genome assembly GCA_038373865.1 of Uloborus plumipes. Lineage (NCBI taxonomy): Eukaryota > Metazoa > Arthropoda > Arachnida > Araneae > Uloboridae > Uloborus > Uloborus plumipes. The sequence goes on from JAXGGA010000978.1 coordinate 2,082, forward strand.
ACCGTTTAAACATATTAGACATAATAATGTACCAGCGGGTGACCGAGCTCCGCTCGGGGAAAACAGGTATCGAAGCTAACTCGAAGATTTAAATTTTCAATTGTGATTTATCAAAACAATACATGCCATAAGAACATTTGTGAAACCATTGCTGAAAAGATAACCGGTTAAAGTGCACCATTGTAAACTATTCTAAACAAAGTTAGAGTTTGGAAAGGGAACTATTCTATACAAAGATTAAGTTTGAAAAGTCATAGGAAATAAAATGTAATTGATAATAAAAATTATACAATTAAAGAAATGGTACAAAGTGAGCAGTGTAAAGATTGAAGTCTGTTGAAGTTCAATATTTTTGACAAATTTATTTAGAAAAACCAAACCTCGTGATTCCTCGTGGCCAAAAACCCCAGACCCCCAAGTTTACCGGAGTTAATTAATTCTGGGGTGATTTTCGACTTGGCAACCATTCCTCGTATTACCCCTAACGTGTACCAGGGGACCGAGCCCGCTCGGTTAAAAAAAAAAAGAGGTTTGTAAACTCGTGTTTTTTTCTAAAGTCCGAAGTACTTATTTAGATAAACTTGAAAAGCATTTTTGAGCCTTTGGTTGCAATTACGCATTCAAAACAGCCGTAATTTATTTTAAAAAACACAACCCTATTTAATCCATGCTCACCGTAAAATCACACCTAATTTCATTTCATTTGGCGCCGAAGAGGCGCGGGAGGATTTGATGCGAATGGATGCAGAGTCTCTGTTCTCCAGTACGCATTTGGTTCCAGTTGGTTTTGACTTTCACTTCACTTCACACTCCAGGTCCCCCCCCCCCCCGTACATACCACAACTCGCTTTTTAACCGGGGTGGGGCCCTGAAGAGCGCTCTGTTCATTTTTAACCAGGCCCAAGGGCCGAGTAAACCCTTGGCCCAGCACACCCCAGAGGTTTCGTTTCACTTGGAGGATTTTGTGACCACGAACATTTTTAACGTCCCCCAGCAACCATTAATGAAGACGGTGGATCTTTGATTGGCGGCTAAATGATCAACCCGAGACCCTCCGGTTACGAGTATGACGACTAACCGATTGGACAACCGCGGCCTCAGGCCCCTATATAAACGAGCCGACGCATCAAGATTACCACTTAGGATCCAGCGCGTGTGTGAGGATTGTCTTTTCTGGCCAGTTATCCCTTTTTGGTAACTTTTTACGTAAATTAACAAAGCTTGGCAATGTCCCGAAACTTTGCTCTGGTAACCCTAATTCCTCAACAATGAGAAATGAAAGTGAAAGTTAATAAGTTGGATCCAAAGTGGTGAAACTTAAGCTTGATGCGTCGGCCTGTCTATATAGCGGCTCTACCGCTGCCCATTCCCAATTCTAACTTTATTTTGATCGATCTCTTTTAAATTTCAAAAACAATAACAATTCTAACATGTTGCCAAAAATTATTTGCCAAGTACCATAAAAACATAAATTTTCGCTGATGTGATTAAATATGAAATCCATTGTTAAAACGTGGTTGCTATGAAACAGTATAACAATAAGAGTAATCATAAAGAAAATGGCGTAGTAAGAAATCTTCTGAAACTTTTAATGAATCCTATCTGTAACTCCGAACTTTTCGACCGTAGCGCTTCAAAACCGACGCCAATCGATTCCCCGTGGCCAAAAACCCCAGACCCCCAAGTTTACCGGAGTTTATTAATTCTGGGGCGATTTTCGACTTGGCAAACATCTCTCGTATTATAGTATAGGATTTATACATATTTTGAAGTTTGGTTGCAATATTTTCATTAGCAACAAAGTTAAAATGTACAATGGGTGTCCAAGTTATTTTTTGTCACCCTGTAAAAGGACTTATTGTTTTCTTCGATTATGTGATGAAGAGGGGGCTCGGGGCTCACCTTCGGAAATTTTTTGAAACAATAGCTCTAAAAGGCAGTTTTAGACGATTTTTTTTGGTGATGTTAAGAGGAAAGAGATTTGGGGCATTTTTCAAAATATACTGTCGATCCCGCTTTTCGAATATTGTCGGTTCCAAGAAATTCAATTAAGCGGAGAGAGTCATGAGAAATTGCTATATGTTTTCTTTTTGGATCTCAGACGTCATGTAAATTGTGGCTTTGACGAGATGGCATTTGACTCCTCCTTTTTTCAGAATTGTCCATTTTCGTGAGGGGGTGATACGCAGATGGAAATAGCAGAATGGAATTCGCAATGCTTGTATTGGTTATAGAACTTAACCACTTCCCTTACGATTTTTTTCGGAAAAAATTGCAAAAAAAAAAAAAAAACACACATTTTTTTTTTAAATTTAATTTTGAAATACAAGAAAATGAAGCAATACAAATAAAATATGTACGTTTCAAGTTGAATTTTTAATTATTTATAGGTGTAAAATCAATTAGTTTCACCCGAGTTTTCTCGGGATAATAATTACCTGCAACTCATACGAGCCCGAGATAACTCGGGATAATCAGGAAAGCGGTTAAAGATGTCACTTTGCTCATCTTCAATGCTTCATCCAATTTAAGAAATTATCCAAAGAGATTAAACATTTTTATTTTGCACGGTCAAAGCAGATGTCTCATTGGACAGCTCATAGTCTGTGTAAGTGGGTGGGTCTTTGTTTCACCTCCATGTACCATTGATCAAGGACTGCAACGAATCCAATAATTAATCTACTTATATTAAAAACTGAGTATCTTTCTAACTATCTTTCTTTCTATCTATGTCACGCTTCTTTCTCCTGAACGCCAATGTACTGGAAGTCGAACCAGGTACCGATAGATAGGTAATTTTTCAGGCTTCATTAGTTTCAATTTATATAATTATACGATTTTAATTAACGAAGATATCAATTAATAAGTATTCAAATTTAAAGCGATTAAGCCTAACAAATGATTTAATATGAAATCCATTGTTGCAAAACGTGGTTGCTATGAAACGGTAATAACAACGATAATGAGAATTTTTACTGAAGGCTTAACTAAATCAAACACGTAACTCATAAGCGGGCCACTTACGTAGTATTTTTATCGCTAGCTACTTGTAATATTTTGAAACATCCATTTGTTGAAAAGCCATCTACTTATATTAAAAACTGAGTATCAATGTCTACTTCTTTCCCTTGAGCGAGCAGAACTTGCACCATTTTGAAGGCGCGAAGCATCTCAATAATTCGAATGATTTTTTTGAAAAAAGTGAAGGCGTGAAGCGCCTGTTAGCGAGCCGCCTTGGCGGCGAGTATTTTCTTGAAACATTGAAGGCGCGAAACGCCCGTACAACGCCGGGCCACGCAGTTAGTTGCTTGGGCATTAGTGTACCACGTACGTAGTATGTCTTAAAATCTTATGAAAATTGAATTATATCAAATAATATCACATCAGAATGAGGTAAAAGTTGTGTGGCGGGGGGACATTATGCATCAACATGCCGCAGGAAGCTAACCTAGCTGCCCTGGCAGCTAGTTTGAATTGAAAATTGCAAAATTAGGGTTGCAATAAAGAATGTAGTGCTAGTCATTTTTATTTTTTCGCCAACTCAATTCACTTACTGCTGCATATTACATTCCAATAATGAATAATCAAATTACAAAAATATATTTGGAGAAATTTTTTCTTTTAAATTCAACTGATTCTAAAAATTTTAGGTTTTAGTCATCGAAATTTCGTGCATTATTCTTCACAATCACAATGATAACAAAAACAATAAACATCAACAAATTTCAGCCAGCAAACGATAAAGTAAGAGCCAACTTTGTTCACTCAAGCCATTTAACTGCGATTTATATTGAAATAAATTAATAATGAAGTAAAATACATTTTGCAGACGATAAATTTAGAATCTTTTACTACAATGTTGTCTCTTTTTTGACCTCAAATGGTTAAAGAATTGTTCCCTCTTTCTATAAATACAACTAGTCAGATCGCCAAAATGAAGCTAAATTCATAAATATGGTATGTGCCAATTTCTTCCTTCTTTACCTATTTTAAGCAATGGACTTGATTTCTCATTTGATCGACAGGTGCCATCTCATCACGGTTTTATAGTAGTCACTCTTTCTGATTGGTAGTCTGTCAGCGTTACTCACCATCGTGCTCCTCAAATGTGGCGCCCACATCTTCGTCGTTCGAGAGCTGCTCAACCGGGGCCGTCGCGAAGTCAACAGTTTCCCTCTTTCTACCGGGCCTGCTTCAAGATTCGATTGCGCAATCCAAGTGATCCCATAATCTTAGCACTTCACATTCTCTAGTCTCTTAAATTACCACTTGATGCTGGTTACCAAAGTCTCAAAAACTTAAATGTCTGAAGTTGATCTTGATTCATTATTCCATAACAAATATTAGTTCTGCATGCATATTTTATTAATAATAAAAGAAATAATTAGAAAACAAAAAATAATGTAATGGTATTATCGATTGTCATCCATTCAAAGGTTAAGCATAAGCTCTTAATTAATGTTTTACATTGCAATTGCTCTTTCAAATTGTAAATGAATGCAATAAAAATGTAGTAGATTCAATTAGATCAGTAGGTTCATTTAATATTAAAAATACATTATTCATTACATTTTTGAAATTTATTGAACATAAACTGGGAAAGGAATCTTTCCTTAGCTGATCAGTTTTAATTTGATGTTTGATATGACCAACTTAGAAGTATTTAAGACCTTTTACAATGTAGGCATATTTTAAAAGTAAGATTTCTTGATTTTAAAAAGTACTGAAATAAAATTCAGTAAGAAATAGTCAAATATTTTCTGTTCAAACTTTTGAATAAATTCAAAGAACTTTAAGTATTTGCGACAACTTCATTGTGAATTTGTGCTCTATTTTTAAATCATGCAAAACACATTCTGAGAGTAGTTATTTATTTACAAAAATAAAAGTTAATATAGAACATTTTTTTAAATTGTACAGTTTAAACAATAATATATAATTAACTATGTCAATTTCCACAATGGGTTTTACTTCTGAAATTTTCCGAACTTGAATTTGAAAAAAATATAACAATGATAATAAAATCCAAGTTCAGACGTTCAGAGGAATTTGAATACAGACATCATTGACGTACAGCCCAAAGACATTTTTGAATTCCAATATTTGTATTTTACTCCAATTTTGGTCAAATTTAGTACGAAAACTTTTTTTGCGTACCATTTGCGCTTACATTTTTGCCAATGTTTTTCAGTATAAAAGAGGTTGCTAAAGTTAAATCAAATTGCTTTGAATAAAAACGAGCCGAATCTTACATTTTTAAACATCCCTTTAGAATGTTTTAATTTTTATTGGCAAATTTTATGCCCACCAATGAAGACATGCTTCACAATTTAATTATGTTTGGCAGTTTGTCAAAGTACCTAATTTTATTTTATTACTTTTTGAGTAGCAATCTTTTATTGTTTTTGTGTAATCATTAAGGAATATATTAGATATTCCTGATAAACAATATTTAATATGATTTAAGGCAGAAGTACCACAGTTACAATTAACTAAAAAGTCCATCCCCATAATTTACATTTTTTCTATTGCAAGCTGCACTAATAAATTTCTTTGCTCATGAAAGTTTAAAAATGATTTCTCGTGGTCTTTACTTATAAGTTTCCTAAAAATCTGAAAAGTACATGCAGTTACATCTATCAACATTTTCGGGGGAAATTTAAGTTTACCTCTGTCAGTCAGTAATAAAAGTTGATAAACATCAGAATTCTCCAATTCTAACGTTTTATCAGATACAAACATTGAAATGCATTCTAGACAGGGCCGCCGCTACCAGCGATGGGGCCCGGTACCAATTTTAATGCCGGGCCCCCATGCACCACCCCCCCCCAATTGCATATTTTCATGCCATCGTTTCAGCACATTTGCAATTGTGAAAAAAATAAAGGAGAAAAAAAAATCGGAAAAACTTTTTTTTTTAGTTCCGAAAGTATGCATCTGATTTTATTTTCACTTTTTTTGTATATCACCAGATGATTTTAAAAAGCCGTACATTTTCCTTTGCGCAAGCGTGTTTCATTCATTAGTGTTTGTACTAGCAATTGCTTCATATTGAGAATCGGCAATGGAAAGCGAGATTTTTTTTTTTTTTTTTTTTTGATGAAATCATTGACACTATTACTGGAAAAACATGTTCATAAACTTATGGGCCCCCCAAAGCTCCGGGCCCGGGTACTAGAGGTCCACTATTCCCCCCCAAACGGCGGCCCTGATTCTAGACACTGAACCTTATGTGATAATTTATAACCTACGTAACCTGAAATATAAACCAAAACTGACATTTCATCATCCTTAATTTCATCATCACTATTACTGTTAAATACATCATAGAAATGTTCGGGTATTTCTACTTCAGGACTCTTAGAAAATTCTCCACAATTCAAATTTCTAAATTTAAACTCGCCATTCTTTTCTAAATATAAACTTATTAAAGTTAATATTTTTAATTTCCTTTCTGCTTCCATAACTTGAATACAAGATACGTTGTAATTTGCCCCACTCATTTGATGGTATAGGCCGAATCTGGCCTCTAAACAATCTGTCTGAATTTTTTTTTCGAACATATTTCTATTGATTCTATTATTATCTATTCTATTATTATAACATGTTTGCAACGGAAAACAAACTGCTCGAACTGAATGCACGGCACAGAGCACAGTAGTTGTGGCGTCGCAGTCACTCCATCTCGATAACCGTTGGCCATGGGATCACTTTGATGACTCATCCCATGAATTCGGACGCTTGAAGCAGGCCCGGTAGAAAGAGGGAAACTGCTGACTTCGCGACGGCCCCGGCTCAACCCAGTCTACCTGCTCCTGCTGGTGCTACCCTCTTTGCTTAGATCTCTGGCCCTCGGCAGAGCATGTGGAACAGATGGTGGAGCCCATGTCCTACGCACACACATATATACAAAAAACATACGTACCTTTTGTAGTTGCGAAAAAAATAAAATTTGAATTCAAAAAGTCAAAATTCATTTTTTTTTTCGATATTTGTTTAGGGGAGGCAAATATTTTCCAGGGCCTCTCCAGGCCTATCCCTGGCTAAAGCCCTGCTTAGGCAAAAAAAAAAAAAAAAACCTCTATGTGCGTTCCTGAGCATAAAAGGATATCTGTGCGCAGTTTGGCAGAGATTCGACGTAAACTGTAGATTCCCCTCTAGAGAGATATAGCACCCTCCATAGGGGGACACCCACCCTATGTGATTAGGGAAGTTTTCGATTTTTTAGTTTTATTTTTTCATGATAGAACAACATACATGATCATCATCGGCGGAAAATTTTTTTGACCGATTAATCGGCACAATTTTGCCGATTATTAATAATCAGTAAAATCTGGCTTTTAAAAAGTTGTCTTTTTTAAAGAAAACTATGCAGTTACTTACCCAGTTCAGCGCCCCCAAAATCTGGCGCCCGGGGCACGAGCCCCGTCTGCCCCCCTTTAGTTACGTACCTGCGTACACTCTGCCCCGTCCAACAAACATACATCTACTATTGATATATATGCAGATTAAGGCAGGGATTCAAGTGAAACAGCACTGCTATCGCTTCGAATTGCAATCGCTACTGGAAGTGAATTACATTATCATCAACTTAACTTGGCCTGACGTCACTACGGGTGGAGCCAATAAGAGCTCACAAGCACTCAGCGATCTCCTCTTATTCGCCAAGTAGGCTGTGACGTTTTATCCAGCTCGTTTTACATAGGCAAACGTCACGCTGACGTCACGATGCTTTTATCAAGAAACGTTCTAATGTAATTCATTTCCAGTAGCGATTGTAATGTGCGATCGACTGTTTCACTTAAATCCCTGCCTAAATTAACAATAATTCGCTGCACTTTTATGTATTAACTAGCAAAAATACCCGGCTTTGCCTGGGTCAGTAGTTTTATTGAGAAACAATTTATACTCACCTTCGGTTTTTTTCCCTGAACTGAAACAACTCAAAACACACCGCTTTGACGATTTTTAAAATGTCGCCTAATTTGCGGTAACTGTTTTGTTTTACCTAGGATAATTTTGCTCCCCTCCCTACTTTATGAAAATACATTAAGCATTATTATGTCACTAATCTTTGTCACAGAGAAATAGTATGCTGAGATACTATTGCTGACCATAAATTGACATTAAAAGTTTTTGTCCTCAATGATTTCGACATTAATAGAGAACATTTGACAATTTTTTGTGCAAAAGCAGAAATTAATGGTAATTTTAGTCTTGTTTAAAGGTTTTATTAATTTAGTATGCGGATTACTTTACATTTTGACATAATGTTAAAAAAGTTTTTAATGGATACACACGGAATCGGCCAAAAAAAGAAAAAAAAAAACTTAACTTTTCAAATGTGGGAGTATTATATAGATGATTAAGATTTTGCCGCAGTCGATAAATATCAGACAATACTCATTTTATTTTGGTTACGTCGTGTAAGAAGTAAAGTATTACTACGTAGTCTTTGGCACAAAAACTGGTGTCAGTTGAAAAAATCCGCCAGGAATCTCAGTTATTAAAATCTTCTTACAACAACTTTGGCAAAATTCCTGTTCAATTGGATACTAAGCAACTGCTCAATTGTAAATACCCCGAGAAAATGTCCAATAGATGCAAATAAATTTAAGAAATGCCGTTCAGTTGTATTTAAAGCTTCATCAATTTGGAAAATAATGAACCTAATCCATTTATTAGATGCCAATCTCTTAAAGCGATTACGTTACCGATACTCTAAAACACATATTAACAAAACTCGCGAAAATAGTTGATGCAGTGAACAATCTACTAATAAAGGAATACAATTTATCCTACAAAATAATATTTGCACGTGTCAAAGCACAATAAAAAACACATTGCTTAAGGATAAATATTCTATTTACAACTAAGACTACAGTTGTTACAAAATGTTTTAAAATACAAATCATGGTAAAAGCTCGTTAGAAAGCTGGCGCGAGCGTTTTCAATGTCCATGTAAAATCCTGGATATTACCCATTAGATGAAAAAAAAAATTACTTTTTGATTTGACTTGAGAAAAGCCTTGAAAATTTAATGCGAAAAGTAGAAATGATACATGCAATTCTAGCTATCGACAGGAAGTTGAGATGATACACTAAATACTGAATTAGTTTGTTAGAAGCCTTCGCGGATTTATACGAAAAATGCACCTTAAATTGGAATGAAAAAGGCGCTACCAATCGAACTTTTTTGAATATCGTTATAAACTATAGCCTATGTGTTATTCTGATGTATAAGCTATATTATGGTAAAAGTTTCATTAAAATTCATTCAGTAGTTTTTGCGTGAAAGAGGAACAAACATCCATACATCCATACATCCATCCATACAAACTTTCGCATATACAGGGTGTCCACTCCAATCGTGGACCAATAGCTAATTTCTAAACCGTTAGAGATAAGCATATAGTTTATTTAGAAAAAAATCTCCAAATTGCGAAAGGAATTTTGAGTCTATTCAATGTTTTTCAAAAAATCAAATTTTGAAAGAGTTACGAAATTTAAATTTTATACAGCCCCCCAGTCCTATCAATCATATTTAGTAAAACATTCTTGACACTGTAACGTTTAAAACTAAAAAAAAAAAATCACTCTTCTACCACAAAAATTGACCGAGTTATGACGTTTTGAAAAATCAAGCTTTTGAAGGATTTCGCATACGGTCCCTTAAGCCATCGCTCGATGACGTCATGAAATAATGCAAAATCTTGATTTTTCAAAACGTCATAACTCGGTCAATTTTTGTAGTAGAAGAGTGATTTTTTTTTAGTTTTAAAAGTTACAGTGTCAAGAATGTTTTACTAAATATGATTGATAGGACTGGGGGGCTGTATAAAAATTTAAATTTCGTAACTCTTTCAAAATTTGATTTTTTGAAAAACATTGAATAGACCCAAAATTCCTTTCGTAATTTGGAGATTTTTTCCTAAATAAACTATATGCTTATCTCTAACGGTTTAGAAATTAGCTATTGGTCCACGATTGGAGTGGACACCCTGTATAATAGACTAGGCGTTAGATTCCGTCATTTTCAGCGTAGTTCTGCCATATCTCATAGATGGCAGCACGAGTAAATTCCAAAATTTTTAAATGCGATTTTTACAGAATTTACGAAAAGAATATAGATTGACATTGTGTATGAACTATTTCTGGAATACAAAAGTGATCAATTAAAAAACAAGGCTCCTGACAAGTTAGTTTCGAGATTTTTAAAAGTGATAACACAAATCACGATTAAGGAAATTAAGGATTAAAGAGATTTATTTTTTCGGCACACAAAGAAAATACATGCATACATAAAAACAAAAGGAATTTTAGTTTATATTGTTCATAAGAATAGTGACACATAAACAAATTAATTTTTATTTTTTTAAAGGTGATTGCGAAATCAACGACAAAAATATGGATTGAAACTCTGTTGTAACTGTTTTTCGAACACGAAAGGGGTCAAATTCATAAATAAATCTTTTAATGTTCATTGCTTTTCCTGAGAGGAGAGGGCAGGATTAAACTATTAAAATTTGATAACACTACAAGTTAGATTTGAGATTTTAATTAGAAAAATCAAACGCCTAGTCTCCCTTACCGCTGAAAACAGCAAAATTTGGATCTGAAGTGTTATTTCATTAATTACACCCATTTTGAAGTCCAAAAATTATCTTTACAATTTTATGTCATATATTTAAAAGTTATTTGTGTAATTTCTAATTAAAATCTCAAATCAAACTTGTAGTGTTATCAAATTTTAATAGTTTTAATCCTGCCCTCTCCTCTCAGGAAAAGCAATGAACATTAAAAGATTTATTTATGAATTTGACCCCTTTCGTGTTCGAAAAACAGTTACAACAGAATTTCAATCCATAGTTTTGTCGTTGATTTCGCAATCACCTTTAAAAAAATAAAAATTAATTTGTTTATGTGTCACTATTCTTATGAACAATATAAACTAAAATTCCTTTTGTTTTTATGTATGCATGTATTTTCTTTGTGTGCCGAAAAAATAAGTGAATAAGTAAGAACCAAGTTCAAAAATTTTCATCCATTTTCAAAACGTTGTTTTGAAGTTAGTTTTCAATTTCCTTAATCTCCTTAATCCTTAATCCCGTTATTTGTGTTATTACTTTTAAAAATCTCGAAACTAACTTGTCAGGAGCCTTGTTTTTTAATTGACCACTTTTATATTCCAAAAATAGTTCACACACAATGTCAATCTATATTCTTTTCGTAAATTCTGTAAAAATCGCATTTAAAAATTTTGGAATTCACTCGTACTGCCATCTATGAGATATGGCAGAACTACGCGGAAAATGACGGAATCTAACGCCTAGTATATAATAGTAGTAAGATGTTATCAGGATGTATACTCTGTTTTTCTCTGTGAATTTTAATTAAAATTCATTCAGAAGTTTTTGCCTGAAAGAGTCACAAAAATCCATCCATACACCTCTACAAACTTTCACGCATATAATGGTAGTAATATTAGGCAGTTTTTAGTTCCAAAAACGGCGTTAGCAGAAAAATCGTCAAGAAAGTCATTAAAAGCCTAGCAAGCTTCATATTAAAATGGATAATAAGTAACAGCGCAATCGTAAGTACCCCCCAGAAAGAGTCTGATAAGTAAGTGACCATTAGAGCAAAAAAACAAACAAACAAATAAAAATGAAACAAAATGCCTTTAAGTTGTATTTAAAGTTCTATCAAAGTGGAAAATAAACTGCCAAATCAATTTATTAGTTGCCAAACTTTCTCCAAGTAATCACGTTGCCGTTAAGACATATCTACATAACTTGCGAAAATAATTAATGCAGGAAACAATCTACTAATGAAGGAATTAAATTTATTCTAAAAAATAATATTTGTTCGTTGTAATGTACAATTAAAAACATGTTGGTTAGGGATAAATATTCTGCTTATTATAAAGACTAAGCTACACCACGTTTTAAATACAAAGCATGTTACTTTGTGATTTGATTTCAGAAAAGCCTTGAAAATTTGATACGAATATCAGAAATCATGTACGCAGTTCTAGCTGTCGACAGGGAGTTGAGTTGATACATTAAATACTAAATTGGATTTATGAAAGCCTTCGGATTTATGGGGAAAATGTACCTCAAATTGGAATGAAGAAAGCGCTACCAATCGAACCTTTTCGAATATCGTTATAAATTATAGCCTATTATGTGTTATTCTGATGTATAAGCTACATTACGGTAAAAGTTTCATTAAAATCCATTCAGTAGTTTTTGCGTGAAAGAGGAACAAACATACATCCATCCATCCATCCATCCAAACATCCAAACTTTCGCATTTATAATAGTAGTAAGACTAGGTGACCCGTGCGGAATTCCGCAAAAAAAAAAAAAAAAAAAAAAATGTAAAATTTTGTACAATTGCACGACATCGCCATCAACTGCCGTCGTTCTGACAACTTTTCAAACTGGCGGCTAAACCTAGGGCATCCACTTTTACTCATCTCGCATTTCATTGGTTAACGTCGATACGTCACACGAGCGCGCGAACAGCCGCTGCCTGATGTTATTTTCAACGATGTCGAATGAAAGTGTGTACTTAGTTACTTATTTAATTTTCCTTTCATTAAGGAATTGGTTTACGTATATTTCAAACCCTGGGTAAGTTAAAGCATTAAATACAACCTGCATTTTACTGATTCTTTGTACTCATCTTTTTTTTTTTGAGTTAATAAGATTAAACTTTTGTTTATGTTCATTGTTCACTCAACATTGTGTTGCTATTATATTGTACAGTAAACAAATTTCTTGCATGATTTCTTTGTGTTAAAAACTAAATGCATTGATGGTGCATTGATTAGAAAGGTCAAAGTCACGAAATAAACCGTATTTATAATCTTATGGAACTTATTTGTGTGTTTGAGAATAAGATAAAATGTTTGTTTACAATCGTTGAATCAATATAACTTCTATATACTACATCGTATTTTGTGCAATGTTGTAGTTATTTTCTGCTCTACTATATTATTCATAAATAATTTCACAGCAGCAGTATACTTTGTAACCTTGCTGTGTTAATCTTATAGCTCAGTAATAAAGTTTATTACTGTGTAATAAGGTAAGTAGTGTCGAATAATGTAATTATAAATTTCAGGCCATATATTTTCGCCAAAAATGAGATCAATGGATTCCTCACGTTGCTCCGTGACTATGTTTTTAAGTACAAAATAAAAGGCATATCGAGTTTTTCATTTCATTCTTAAGAGAAATTGCAATATTGTACTGAATAATTATTTTTTGAATATTGTGTTAGTAAGAATATGCCTCATATATGCTTTACTGTTTACATTAGTAAAAATCAATATTCATGCTCCGAAGACATTGGCAAAAAACTAAATATTTTTAGTGAATTACTGGTGATGTTCTCTTATTATGTTTCATTACACTAACATTTACTCCATGTATATGTGTAAACTACACCTAGAACAAAACCTTATGTACCAAACAAACATATGCATCTGAGTATTGTATTATGAATGTATGATATAAAGTCACCATGCATGCTACAATGGGCCATTTTTATGAATCACGTTTGATCTGAACAGTTTTAACTCAATAAGGGGGTTAATTCAGTAATGCTGGACATTGTTCTGTTTTGTTACGACTTGATTCATTTAAGCGGTTGATTTAGTTAACTGCAGACTGAATTAACAGGTGTCCACTGTATTTATGACAAAAATTTCCCCCAGAGAGAGATGCAAAAAATGAATTGAGTGGGTCAGAGGTTACCTTAAGTGCAGCACCCTTCGAAAATTGTCTGCGAGAAGTGCTATAAACGCAATCACGAAACATTTTTAATCACTCATAATTATGCATATGTCATTCTTTTTGTTTATATGCTCAATATTTCTCTATGTGATTAACAATTTATTTATTATATGTTACTATTAGTATTTTTAGTAATACATACTATAATATACTGTATTATTTTACTCTTACTATTTTAGGAAAGAAATAATTTAAAAAGAGCTTCAGAAAACCAGAGCAGACTAATTCCCGATGACTGGCACATTCGACTGACCAGAGTTTTTCCTGGCTTTCGTTTATGTTAAGTTTTCAGGATAAGCTTTTCTGAGTGGATCAAGAGTTGAGCAACCCTTCAATCATTTAGAATAGAAACTTGGAGGACTTGATGACCATGACAGATTTGATGTATCCCACTGACCATTAGAGAATGCGGAGGATCTTCAATAGACTGGCATCAAGCCCACGGCCTCCCTGTCACGAATCTGATGCCTTTTAGGTCAGGCTCCCATGGCTTGCTTGCCCTTACAGAGAGGGAATATAACTCCTTCCTTGAAACCGCCACAGTCAGAAAGGTGAGCTTATGGATTTAAAGTATGACTTAAAACATTTTCTCCCTTTGTTACAATTTGGAGGAATAAAATTTCTGTTCCAGGGTACCTACATGTCGTTTAATTAGTTGTATTAGGCCCTGAAGACATTTCTGTTTTTTTATACAGACCAGGAGCCTCGCAACTCCTGAGCCAATACCCTGAAGCTCAATTAACCTCAAAAGTTAGGGTAAGCTGAGCTTCATTTCAGGGACTCCTACATTTTGCTTTGGGAAAATATTCAAGAAACTCACACATTGAAACGAAACTCGCTTATATATATTACATGTTTATTTCCAAAAATGGCTGAATAGAATTCAGATTAAAATTGATTCCTTCGACACACGGAAATTTTGTACAAGAAGTATCATTGTTGGTGTGTCATTCGCGGCGAAAAAAGGGTTGTTATAGTTATTGAATTATAGATTTATTGCCTCATCAAGTCAATGAGATATGATCAATAAAAGTACATTGCATCACAGTTGGGCCAAATCCCACACTTGAAAGCAACGTATGACCACATTTTATGAATGTGTTAGAACTCAATGCAATATACCAACAGCCCATTTTGTATCCAGAGGCTGCAGTTTCATCCTAGTTTAGATTTCAGTCTGGAAAACATTGTAACAGATCAGAAGACAGATCTTATTTCACTGAAGCTGAAATTGCCAGCAAATTTCTGCTTGGTTATTGTCTGTTTCAGATTGATGAGTCCAAATTAGAACGAAACTGCAGTCTCTGGATGTCAAAATTCGCTGGCGATGTGTTGCATGTAGTCTTGCCTTAGCGGAGGCTTAAGGGCAGTAATTTACTGCTTAGTACCTAAGCTTTGCCTTCAATTTAGGAGCTGAACCGAACCATAGCTGCAGTCTCTCGCTGGGGTCCTGTATTTATTTTAGCAACCTGGCACCTGGTTTGATGGCACTTACAGCTTCATCGAAATTACATCTACCCTTCAGTTTCATTAATGTCTGTTCCAGACTGATGAGTCCAAATTAGGTTGAAACTGCAGTTTCTAGATGTCGTAACCAGGCTGTCGGTATATAGCAAAATTGTCTAAATTGAATTGGAAAATCACCGTTTTTATATTTCCTCTTTGTACATGTTCAGAGAGTCATTGTTTTAGTTTTTTGATACTATGTATAATATATGTTATTAAATTAAGACACACATCATTTGAAAAATTTGCTTGTCGTTTTTGCATTGCAGTGGCAAAGGAAAATATTTCATGTCAGTAAATCAAAATATAATCACGTCATTATTTTTAGATCTTTGTTAGTTGGAAGTTACATTGAAATTTTATTTTACAAAAACCTTAAGAATTTTTTCCAACACAAATTATTTGATTATTATTATTATTTTTTTTTTTTTCTTTTTGAACTATCTGTTCTTGCACAAATTCAAGCACGCCCATAATTTAAGGGTCATTCCCCCTCCCCACACTTTGAAAAATTAATGTATTTGCATGTTCGTGGATGTGGTTTTTGCTCTTTTTCGGTATAATTTACATTGAGCATACACTTTTGTCCCCCCCCCCCTTTGGAGAATTTTAAAATGACAACCCTTGAAATCAAGCAGAATTTTTAAGTGTTAGTTAATATTTTTTAAGTACTCTTTCATATTTTTGATCACAACTTTACTTGTAAATACTGAGCAGAAATTGTCTTCATTTGCAAATGAATCAAAAAATGTAGTTTTTAAAAATGTTGGTTTTTACAATTTTTGTATTTTTTTTATTTTTATTTATTAATATTTTTTAATTTAACTTTTTAAAATTTCCTATCATTTTTATGTTGTTATTATTTTTTTTTCAACATATGTTTTTGCTTGTTTTATCGTTTTATTCATTTTATTTATTTATTTTGAAATTTTATTTATTTATTTATTTTTTGAAATTTAGCATTTAAATACCATTAATTATTAATTATGCTTCATACAATTCCAATTAAATCATTGATGAAATAACCGCAGTCTCGTAAAAATGACAATTAAAAAAAATAGTCATTTTCTAGAAAAATACTTGAACATAGAAATCAGCAGAATGAAATCTCTTTTGCAGTGACGTCATAGTGACTCTTCGCGCACGCGCGTGTGACGTATCGGCGTTAACCAATGAAATGCGAGATGAGTAAAAGTGGATGCCCTAGGTTTAGCCGCCAGTACTTTTCAAAGAGATCAAAGACACGTTCACTTTTACAACTACTACAAAAGTGATACCCTATATTAAAATCAAATACCCAAGGCTACTACTAAACTAAATACTAACGTTATCGCAAAACTACCATAGTATTTTGAAACAATAAAAGTTACAATTAAGGTTTACCGAGCTAAGCCTTGGCTTGAAATGTCGCATTTAAAATTGATTTGAATGGTAACGATTTTAACAGTTGAGCAAAAAATTTAACTTTTTCAAACTTCAATCGCTTATAAGTCGCTTAAACGTGGATTTTCGAGATTCTCGTTACGCGGCGCTAGCGGAGAAACGTTCTAAAGAACGAATTTTTTTTAATCTTTCGAATGAAATCAAAATGGAGACGATACGACAATTATTTCGCTAGATAGAGTCAATTTTGTGCCCAAAAATTGAAGTTCGAATAAAAAACGAACCGACACTTTTTAGAGGGTGGGTCTAATAGTACGAGAGCCAGGTGAAAATTTGGTTAATTATTTCCTCTCGATAGATAATTGGCCATACGCATCAGACAACAGTATCATAAAGCCCTATGACCGTCAGCTGCGGCACAGTGGGGGGGATGAGTAGTTGTAACCTCCCACGCTTGAAGAAAAAAAAAAAAATTCACTCATTTCCTCTCGCCTAAAAATTTACCAGATGATAGCTTATATGTAACTATTGATAAATATATACGTCAGCTGGCTGTATCTCGGTGGAAAAATTGTCAGCTGAGACTTTGAAGGTCGTTACGTAGAAGTTAGCTAGAAGCATTTACTGACTCACTGTTCGACAAAAAAAAACCTTGAAAATGCTTCTGGTATTTTGAAGGCTGATTCTTATGTAAAATGACCCCCTGAATCCGAATATGACCCCCGTTTTCCCCCATCACGTCCCAATTTTTTTTTAAACGCCCCCCTTTTTTTTCATTTTTCCTTTGTTTCAGGGCTATAATATTTTTTTTTGGAGGGGAAAGGAGCCTTATATTCACCAATAAATTTTTTTGAAGGTCAAGAGAGACTCAAAGTTTAAAATCATGAGCACCGAGAAAATAATCGGGGAACTTGGGGGGAGGGGGGGGGCGTGGCCCCCCAAAATATTTGAAAAATCACCAAAAACGATCTTTTTATTCTAGTTTCTTTAAAAAGACCTTTAAAACATTTTTTTCGGTGCAGAACCAGAGTATAGGATCCGCTCCTATGGCTCCTGGGTCAGAAAAAATTTTCACGCTGTAAAATTTTAAAAAAAAAATAAAATAATGCTTTAAAAATCGCACTTTGCACTCGAGTTTTAAAGCAGGTCTTCAGCCAAAAAAAAAAAAAAAAAATATTGTGGCTGATTCTTATGTCAAATGACTCCCTATTTCCAAATATGACCTCGGTTTCCCCCCTCCACCCCCTCTTTCCAGAGAGTTCCCCCCCCCCCAATTCAGAGTCATTTTACTAATTCGGAGGGGAAAAGTACATTACGTAACCCGTTAACATAATTCTAAAAGGCAACAGAGGTTCAAAGTTCAAAATCATGTACATGTGTACCAAAAATATAAACTATGGCGGTGTACCCCCCCCCCCAAAAAAAAAATCTTTTCTTGTTTTTCTAAGAGACGGTTTAAACTTTTTTTTTTTTTTTTTTTTTTTTTTTTTTTTTTTGTGAAAAATCAGAGTATTGAATTTTCTTTTCTTTTTTTTGGGGGGGGGGAGGGGGGAGGTATACTGCCCCAGTTTATATTTTTGGTACACATGTACATGATTTTGAACTTTGAACCTCTGTTGCCTTTTAGAATTATGTTAACGGGTTACGTAATGTACTTTTCCCCTCCGAATTAGTAAATTGAGGGGGGGGGACTCTCTGGAAAGAGGGGGTGGAGGAGGGAAACTGAGGTCATATCTGGAAATAGGGGGTCATTTGACATAAGAATCAGCCACAAATTTGTTTTTTTTTTTGGCTGAAGACCTGCTTTAAAACTTGAGTGCAAAGTATGATTTTTAAAGCATTATTTTATTTTTTTTTTTTAATTTTACAGCGTGAAAATTTTTTCTGACCCAGGAGCCATAGGAGCGGATCCTATACTCTGGTTCTGCACCGAAAAAAATGTTTTAAAGGTCTTTTTAAAGAAACTAGAATAAAAAGATCGTTTTTGGTGATTTTTCAAATATTTTGGGGGGCCACGCCCCCCCCCTCCCCCCAAGTTCCCCGATTATTTTCTCGGTGCTCATGATTTTAAACTTTGAGTCTCTCTTGACCTTCAAAAAAATTTATTGGTGAATATAAGGCTCCTTTCCCCTCCAAAAAAAATATTATAGCCCTGAAACTAAGGAAAAATGAAAAAAAAAGGGGGACGTTTTAAAAAAAAATGGGACGTGATGGGGGAAAACGGGGGTCATATTCGGATTCAGGGGGTCATTTTACATAAGAATCAGCCTTCAAAATACCAGAAGCATTTTCAAGGTTTTTTTTGTCGAACAGTGAGTCAGTAAATGCTTCTAGCTAACTTCTACGTAATGACCTTCAAAGTATCAGCTGACAATTTTTCCACCAAGATACAGCCAGCTGACGTATATATTTATCAATAGTTACATATAAGCTATCATCTGGTAAATTTTTAGGCGAGAGGAAATGACTGAATTTTTTTTTTTTTTCTTCAAGCGTGGGAGGTTCCAACTGCTTATCCCCCCCACCGAGCCTCAGCTGACATTCACGAGGCTTCATAGTTCGATTTTCTGCTGCGTTTTACTAATTATCACTTGAGAGGAACTTGGTCATATATATCTGTTACTGGCTCTCGGACTATAATTTTCGTCAATAGCCCGCGGGATAAGCTTCAAAATCATAAATTTTCGTGCAATTCGATAAAGAAATGAGCGAGTTTCGACCGGGTATAGGATTCGGCTTAGAGAAATAATATATGGAGATGAATTAATTTTCTATGAAGAAGTTCATTATTGAGAAGTTGTTAATTAGAGTATTGTTTATATCCCTGGAAAGCATCCAACAGTAATTTGTCCCAATGTATAATATATAACAAATTAGAGACTCTACCACATTATAATAAGAACAACAGTGGTTTTAAATATTTATTAGAATAAGGATAATGTCAAAAATACCCATTATAAAAAGGACAAAAGACATACTTTTGCGAAAGAAAAGGTAAAAAAGCTCCATAGTGAACTATTATCCGAAGGGAGCATTTTTAGACAGTATCTTTTCTTCTCAACTCTGAAAGAAAACTACAAACATTAACCAAGTGTGCGTCATTCAAATGATGAAAGAAATAATGGAATATGTGCTTTAAACAGAGCTTAAAAGTTTTATATATGTTTTAAAAGTTTTAATGTTCATTTTGTCGGTTTTTAGTTTTCCGTTCGTCCTTCTTTTGGTAAGTATGGTCACTGGGAGTGATTCTTTCTGCTTTGTCTCCTAACTCTTTTCCCATGTTTCATTGTTCTCGTTAGCCGGCGGCAGTCAATGTATTCTGTCAGGATTCCGAATAAATTAATAATTTACTAAGTTAAATGGTAAATTCTGATAAAAATTGGAAAACTGGAAATAAGGAAGTTAAAACTGACAGTTGCATTGTGTTGCATTGTTCTTACTGCATGTTTCCCATTGTGTTGTACTCATGACTCCCTGTTTTTGTCTTATTTGGCTTCATATCGCTTTGATTTGTTTTGTTTATTTTTATGTATTGCCAATTCGTTTTTCCTCTGGAAAATCATATTTTTTCAATTAAATTTTACTCCGTATATTTAATCTAGGAATTTATTAAAAAAAAAAAAAATTCTATTGCGTTTTGGTTCCTCGGACCAGTCGATATGAGCATGTACTGGTACGCTTTAAATTTAATGCTAAACATGTTTGTACTTAAAATCATTTACTTTATGATTACTTTTATTTTAAATACAACTGTTTCATTTGTAACTCATTGAGTAAACAGTAAAAAAACACTAAATGTCACCACAATATACATTTAAATGTAAAATTACTGTAACTGCAAGTAGAGTACAAAATAGTAAAACATTTTTTTTCCAATAATGACAACAAAATAAGCAAGAGTAAAACATTTTTATACTGATAAAGGTTTGCTGAATCTTTCAAAATGTACATTTCTATATGCATACAGTAATTACTTTTCAGAATTAATATTTTTGCTTTTGCTATTGAGTTCACATTTTTCTGCTACTACATGAATGCATAGAAGCCTTTCTAGACCTTTCTCCTGATTGGAGCTAACGGGATTCTGAAGGCAGGGGTGATTGTGTTCGGGTATTTTACCGGATTTCCTGTATTTTCATGATCGATTCTGGTATTTTCATGTTCGAAAATACCGGAAATAAAATATTTTTAATCATGTTTTTATCTTCCCACCTTCGGTATTTTTTATATTTTTCAAATTTTCTGTGATTATACTGATAATTATTTATAATATCCATCGAATAGAAATGTTAAGATGTCATTCTATTTTTTTAAAAACTTTAATAAATTATTTTATTTGCATCCTTTTTTGTTTTGATGCCTTCATTTTAAAAAATGCAGTTGATTTGCATCCAATATTAGAATTGATTTTTTCTCAATTTTGATGCTTATTATCTTTAGTAAGGAGATAAATAAATGAAATAGCTTTTTATTTATGTTAAAAAATCATAAATTTAAAATTTTCGAACTAAATTCTGTGTCTCTTATGAAAATAAAAATGTCAATAAGTTAAAATTTGAAGCTCTGATTTAATTTAATTTTGCTTCAATTAGTGGATAGTAAAAATATTATGTTTATCGTAGAGCTTCCTAGTAAATCTGAAGTTTATTTGAATTCTTTTATATGCCATTTCCATACTTTTAACGCCTTAATTTTGTAAATTGTGATATCTCTTAACATCCACTGTGCGAATCAGATAATCCTCATTTTCGATGCTTGCTATTCCTTGTTGAAAGAGAAACAAATAACATTTCTTTTTAAAAGTTTTAAAATTTCATGCTCTTTAAGAGTGTCAAATGTTAAAAACTTATATGCAGAATTTCTGGCTGAATTTTGTTTCAACTATTTAAGTTTTTTTAACACGTTTTCTTTCAATAGAATTTCACTTCTGACTAAAAAATGAAATCTTTAACTCGGGTTATAATGTATTGATTAGGAGATTTATAGGTACTGCATCTAAATTAATTCTTTTCCATATTTTCAGTAACAATTGCAACTTTCATTACTCTATAAATATTTTCGCACAACAAACAGTAATTCTGTTAGACTTTTACTTTTTCCTGAAAATATTTTTTTTTGGAGATAATTTGTACAACACCCATGCAAAAGTAACTGTATTACTCATTTACAATTTAATTAAATGCACGCACAATGTTTTGACTATAATCTATTTGAAATTATTCAAATATATGAAATGTCTTGTTTGTTTATGAAGGGCAATTAATTATTAAATATGCATAACTATAAAATAAGGTGTGCATAAATAAGAGGGGCCTTGGTTTGGAAAAAAAGCCCCCCCCCCCCACACACATTTTCTCTTTAAAACTTTCAGGTATTTTTTTATGAACTCACAATCACCCCTGTCTGAAGGCAAGCTCTCAATTTCTGCAGTATCTAAATAGATTCTCATTAAGTTATTTACGCTGAGTCACTCAGCTTGTTTTCCCAGTCCTTTTTAACTTCTCCTAAAACTCTGAAGCCTCTTTCAGTTTGAACTGAGGTGAATGGTAGGGTGGGGCCCAGAAGCAGAAACTTTCTAGCCAGTCTGCGACACTAATTTGGGCCAGGGTTGGCAAAGGTGGGCCCAGCCCAGAAAAACCCGCCCAGGTTTTTCTGGGCGGGTCCACCAACAAAAACCCACCCGGGTTTTTGTCAAAAGTGGGTTTTTGTTAATTTCTAAGTGATCAACAAATATAGTCAATAATAATATCTCATCTAAATTATACATAAAAAATAAGTAAGAAATCAGGTTCATTTGAGATAATTTTTCTTAGAGTAATTATTTATTTTATAAAATAATTATTATTTCTTCAATTTTCAAGTCATCGTCCAGAAAATTTTTCTAGCTATGATACTACTTTTTGTTGCAAAATACTTATTATTATTTATTTATTTTTTCACACCAAATTTCAAATTTTAAAAATAAATTGGAAATGAACCATTGATAAACTTCTTGTAGAAGGAAAAAAATGCCTAGTTAATGTTTTATGATAATTTTGATTCAACACAAAATTGAATAAATTAATTTTGATTTGTAGGTCTCGAAATTGAAATTTTTGTATGGAATAGTTGCTGCTGCAAATTTTGCTTTTATTCTGGAGCAAGAAAAATTAAGTTTTGCTCTTCATTTCTTCTAACCCTATTGCATTTAGATGATTTTCAAGTGTTATGTCATAGATGTACCATACCACTGACTTTGATTAAAAAAAAACCAAAGAAAATGTGTCCCCATGCAATTTATTACTACTAAAATATTATGACAAGCATTTATTAATAAATTTATAATTTTTGCAAAGCTCTAATGTTAACCTAATTTTTTCTAAAGATTATTTCAAAAAAAAAAAAAAAAAATCGATCAAGAGAATCTGAAATTAATCAGTTTTGGTTTTGAAAATAGGAGGGGGACAGTTAGACACTTCTCTTATCTCAGGCACACACCTATCATTGAGATATGCCTTATAAGAAACATGCAAATGACATGACTAGACGTGACGCAGGCTACTTAAATTGATACTATTAAAAAATTAAAACTATTTGCACTAGTTTATTAATAGAAATAATCATCTTTTCTCATTAAGTTTTTGAAACTTTCACACCCTAAATATTCCTGTATTTGTAGGAAAGCCCATTTGCAACAGTTCTTCTATTTTGCAAAAAACAAGTGATAAAAGTTTATAGCTGAAACCATTGTCCAAAGCTTCTTAAATATACACATTAAATATTACAATTCGGTTGATGATATTATTAATTGATATTGTTAATAATATTAATTATTAATCCATTAAAATTGATTAAATGCGATTCAGAACTTTAACTTAATGAATATATTTTTATATGAATGAATGCATACATTATATACAGTAGCGAGGCGTGACTTCAAGCATCAGTCATCGCTAACGTTCAGGTCCCTAAAGAAATATATCAGACCATATGTTTCGCTCAGGGGTGTTTGTGATAAGAAATTTCTGAAAATTTTGGGCTGCCGTTTCCGAAATTTAATTTCTCAGTTTTCGAAAATTTGAAACTGTCGTTTCCGATATCCATTATTTGGTTCTTTTTTTCATTGCTGAAGAATAACAATATTGCAATGTGTTTAAAAAAATGATATATTGCTACAGATTTTTACGAATGTGTGTGTGAGGGGGAGGGAGGGGTAAGCTCCTCATACTTTCAGAACATTTCATCAAGTCTTTAAAAAATTTTACTTACCATGTAAAAATCTTGGTTCACAGATGCTTCTTTTTCAATTTGAAAAGTTCAAGCTTGCTGAAATGCAAAGCTCGAACGGCAACGCGCACTACTTTTTATGAAAAACATTTATAATTGAAACTAAAAAGAGAGAGTAAAAAAACCAAACCACGCACACATATATTCGTTTTTGAAAGTTCGATAAAGTTCCAAAACACAAAAGGTAACAGTATTTTCCCCCATGCAAAACTACTGTAGTTGCAAACAATATTGTTTTCGACCCGTCGGGCTCATATTGGCGCCATCGTAAGATAACCGCAACCCCTTTTTTTTGAAAAATGTGACGCACCGAATTGAAAAAAAAAAAAAAAGAATGAACGAAACAGGAGAAAAAAAAATCTACCCCTTCCCATCCAACCCCCACGATCCGCCAAAACTGAGAGTTGCCAGTAAAAACAAAATGCTTTGCACATAAAATTTCCGCGGATCATCGCCGATGACTTGTTTTACATCTAAGGGAAGCTGTGAAAGTATCTGATTGGCTGAAATGGCTGACAAGCGAAAAAAGTTGCGCGCGCACACACAAAACCGATGCGGTATCTGTAGCGATGAGTGAAGGTCACGCCTAATCGTTTACTCAACAGATGGCACCACTAAAATAAAATTATTTGGAATATTAAATGATCCGAAAAAATAATCTGAAAATAAAATTTTAAAAACTTTAATTCTTCCAGTACAAAACGAGGTTTGCCTTCAGGTCATCGGCGAATCGTTCGATGACTTGAGGCCTCGCTACTGATTATATATCAATACCCGCATAAGAGATAAAATTTAACATACAAAAACCCAGAAAAACCCGCAAATACCCAGAAAAACCCACAAATACCCAGAAAAACCCACAAAAACCCGGGTGGGTTGGGTTTTTGTAGAAAAACCCGGGTTTTTGCCAACCCTGATTTGGGCTGTTGGAAATAATCTGCAGCATTTTCATTAGCATATTATATCTGCAGCATATTTATTTTAAGTTTTCATAAAATGCACAAACCTTTTACAGTAGGATGCATACTCCTTTTTTTTTTAAATTAAGGAGTATTAAAGGATTTTTGATTTCGATTGATTTTGAATTCTATTTATCACTTACGTACAACACCAAGTTGTGTTTACTGAATTGTAAATGCAAACAATAAGAATTCCATACACTAAACTATTCATAGCACTCAATCGCAATGAACCTTCAGGTGATTCAAATATCACAAGATCGTACTATTGTTTTCATGAATTTGCGTAATTTTTCCGATAGTTATAGGGGTTTCTACTATACTACATAGCAAATGCGTTTCCGAGAGACATTCTGGTGAAGAAAAGAAAAAAAATCCTCATCAAAGCGTAAAACGAGTCATCTAAATATTTTTAAACAGTGTCAGAAAAAAACCTCTAAAAAATCTGAGCGAAGTTTTTTTTAATTAGTTGAGTAAGAAAATGTTCAGTGACAGGGGAGGGGGACGGCAAATGAGCAACTGATTCTTTGCATTTGCGGCAAGCAAGGTGCCAGATTCCCCCCTATCATATAAACAGGGATGAAAATCTTCCGCGGATCCGCGATTTTCCGCTCTTATTATTTTTTCTTCACTTATTGTAATATAGACTTATACTTTACTTATTGTAAATATGTCTTCACTTATTGTAAAAATAAAGCATAAAATAAGTTGATTTAAAGCGGTAGAGGGTGAAATTACTTTCAGTTCCCAAAATAATAGATACGTTTTTAGGATGCAGCAAGATATGCCTTAAGATATGCAGCAAGATATGCATACCTTAAGGATGAAATGCAATTATTAGCGAACTATACTACATTTTGGCATACTGCGAAAAACATAAGTTTCCGTTGTAGGAGGTAGAAATTAAGAAAATTCAGCTAAGATATTCGAGATCTTAGCCAAAAAAATCGTTAAAATTATTTTAATCTTTAAAATTTATCAAAATAACTTAAGACCTTTCAATATTAATTAGATAATTCATTTCTTGAGATACAAGTGTCTAATTCATCTAAAATTACACACCGATACATTTTTTTGTTCCTGCATTATTTATTATGACTTAAAAATTAGGGATGGACCGGATAGTGATTTTGCCGGATATCGGATATCCGGTGGCTCATCGCACGCCGAATACCGATATCCAGCCGGATATCCTGCGGATATCCGGCATTACAATTACATTGCATGTTCGCTTATTTTTATGTAATGCAACTTCAAAACAATAAATCAAAGTTGTTTCTCGCATAATTTCTTTAAGAACATGTTAAATACATTTAAATTAATTTTTAAAGCCTCTATTTTATTTGTACAGGAGTAGCGCTACATATGAAATGAAACACTAGCACATTGTGATTTCTTTCTAAATTATGTATTTTTATCAAAATAGACGAAACTTTAAAAGATTGAATTAAATATTTCTGTATATACTCAAAGTTTAAACTTTTAATTATTCTTAGTTTAAATTTTAAAGCTTTTCTGTTTCAATATCATTTCAATAGGTTTCTACGTAAATGATACAGTTATTAAATATTTCACCAATATTAAAAAAAAAAAAAGAAAGAAACAAAGAAAGAAAAAACTAAGCTCAGATAAACGTTTTTTTTTTCAAATTGATACATATTTTATTAGAATTTTATGAATTTAAATTTCATTACAAAGCAACACATTTTCTTATTTCTAATTTTGCAATAATATAAAGCAAAATTTTGCTTTGAAATTCTTTTTTTAAAGAATAATATGCATGTAATTTTTCTAACATACAAGTTAAAGAAGGAAATATTAAAACAGGACCAGTGTGTTAAATAATAATAATAATAATAATAAAGTTATACTCAAATAATCAGTTAAAAATTTTATATAACTCCAAAAAACAAAGGAACATGTTTTCTGAAGATTCAAATCAGCAGTTTAAATATACTTTTAAGAGGTATGCTAAAGTTGTTCACTTTTTAAAAAACAAATGAGTAAACTTTACTTAAATAATCAACTTGAAATTTTACTTTAGTTCCAAAAAATTAAGATACACATTCTTAAAAGTGGCAAATTATCATTTTAAATACATTAAGGGTCATGCTAAACATATTCACTTTTTTAAAAACAAATTAATAAACTAATTCTTAAACGATCACCTCGAAATTCAACTTCATTTTGAAAAAATAAAGATACATTCCGAGATGCAAATGTTATATTTATGGGTTATTCCAGCCAAAATGGTACAAATCATGTCTGAAATTGTCGAGTTAAGTTTATCAAATGAAGTAATTTTCGCTAACTAATCATTGTTTTAAAAATTATTCTCTGTTTATTTGTGCATAATAAAGTGTAAATGGCTTGTATATATGAGTCATTCATTAAGGGTTTTGAATAGTTCGACCACTTTGTGTAACAGAGGAGACAAATGAGGTTTGAAAAATATATTTCTAATCGTAAAGAAAAGTTAATTACAGAACAAGTATAAAATGAACTAAGCATCCTAAAACTAATTCTGTCTGCAATTTCAAGAAAAAATATTTTTTGCACTATTAATGCGACTGTAACAGAGTGGACATCCCACAGTGCAAATTAACTATCAGCAAAGAATTTTAGGCTTATCTTAGTTACTAATTATATAATTCAATGTATCAAAGTAATCAAAGCAGATACATTACTTGTACTTATAAAAAAAAATATCACATTGAATGCGATTGCTTATTTTATTTCTGAAAGGCTTGTAACAGAGTGGACAGTTTGAAACATAAAAAAAATCTAGGAACAAAGATAAATAGGTGTTTTTCCAAGATTTTTTTGTTTACATACATAAAAATCAGCAGAAATGGTGTCAGAAGCATTTTTTGTGCTGTGCATTGCAAATGATTTTGTTGCTGCATTTCAGCTTAATCTTAAATTGCATTTTAAGTCCTAGCAATTTGAAGCTGGGGCAGATCATTTTTTCCTTCTTTTGCCAAAGAATTTTTTTTTTTTAGGGGGGGAGGGTCCTTTATAAATGGCTTATGCCTAAATAAGTAATACAGTAAAAGCTCGACTATCCGGAACGCTCGGGAAGCGCTGAATTCCGGATACGCGAATTTTCCGGATAGATGAGCGCGAGTTAATTCCGGTTCATTTTTGCCCCTTTAGCTAATGTAAAGATGTTTTAAAATAGTGTTTTGTCTGGAATTTTGAAATTTAACAACGATTTGTCTGATATTCTCTTCAATTTCTTAAAAATATCATGTTTTTGCCGATTTTTGAAAAACTACGAATTTAAGCGAAAAGTTCCAACAATATATCTATTTCCTATGTAAAAAACGCAAATACTTGTATATAGCGCAAGCAATTTAGTGAAAGAATGAGGTTCAAAGTCGGAAAATCAACTTACATGCGCGATCTATAACTTTATTCGATCTATAACGCGACGGCAGTAAAGTCCGACTACGCATAACGATTTCGCAAAACGCATCCAAAACCTGATATTTCGCCTGTTTTATTCCAACTCTTTTAACTAAGCCCTAAAAAATAAATATAGTAATAAAATTTTTCATCGTTGGCAGATAATAACGACGCGACGACAGTAAAGTCCGACTACGCAAAACGTATGGAAATGGAGAGCAAATTTGCGTCCGAAGCCCCTAGCCCTGAAACCCCCCACCCTTTCTTGGAATCCCTTTCTTCCCCACCTTTGGATTTACCGCTTCTGCGCCAACCGGAGATAACCGGAATCAGACACGTGCGGTCTTTAAAAGGGGGGAAGTCATTGCGCTCTACTTTAGCGATTTACAATCGGGGGGAAAAAAAGAAACTTTTTTGTTGATTTTGAAAATCGAGAACCTCCGACCAAATTTCCGGTTACTTGAGCGTTCCGGATACTTGAATGCTTGATAGATGAGCTTTTACTGTACTTGGTTACATACAATTAGATGGAGAACAAATAAAAAAAATATAATTAATTGGTGGTAAACATTAAAATTAATTCTCAAAAGTCTGAAGTATCGGGACTGATTTGTACCATTTTCGCTGAAATGACCGATATATTATCATTATTATTTAAAATTATTCTAAACATGTTCACTTTAAAAATAAATTAATAAACTTATATCTAAATAATTAACTTAAAGTTTTACTTAAATTCTAAAAGACAAAATACACTTTCTAATGATGCAAATTAACATCTTAAATACAGTCAAGTCTCAATAGCTCATAGTCCCAAGGGACCGGCTAAAAACTTAAGAGTTATTGATAGTTCGAGTTACAAGCAGTTCCTACCGTCTTTTCAAGAATTTGGGGCCAAATGAAAACTTTGAAATGAAGGTATATTTGAGTTTATAAAGCTTTGAGTTATCGAAACTCGATTGAATGTTATTGAGGGTCATGCTCAACATGTTCTCGAGGAGTTTCGGAGCGGCGTGACAGACGTGAAAAGATTCTAACAGCAGAGAAATATCTTTTCTGAAAGGAAGGTATTACAAAAAGAAAGAACGAAACAAAGTGCAAAATTCAAAATTTCTTTACACACATTTAAACTCTTTCAAAAAAAAAGCATGGTTTTAAGTTGCGACGATTCATGGGGACAGACGTTTTCATTATCTAAAAGAAAACTTTCGTCAATGTTAGATAGGTTATTTAGTGTATGTTATTTTCAATTATAATAAAGCAATAATAGTGGCAAAGTAAAAAATATCTAATTACAACATCATTGGGTGTTAATAGATCGCAATTTTTGTTAGAAGCACAAAAACTAAAAATAAAAGAATTCAATAAATAAAATAATTTGAGAATTTATATTAAAAGCTACTGCGCTTAATTTTTATGAACTAACGATATGATCGTAAGTTTTTTCAAACTTTTGTCGCACATTAATCCTTGAAGGTTTGTAGCCTTTTCTTTCTAAATATTTTAACTAAAATATTTTTGAAAAGCTGAAGACAATCATATTTTATCTGGCAATTGTGAAAAATCAAATATGCAGAATGCTTCCATGTCCAGTACACAGTCGGAGGAATAACACAATTTTTGTTTTAGAAGCAAAAATTGGTAAAAAGGAAAGATGAAAAGTAATTACATCATCTAAAAGGTTTATCAAACAATGAAATTTTTAACTACGATTTTTATAAAAAAGAAAATATTTAATTAGGTCCTCACATCATACCGGATAACCCTCACATCAATTCCGGATATTCCCCACATCAATACCGGATACTTAGCCGGATATCCTGCAAAAATCTTCCGGATATCTGTATCCGGGCCGTTCAGCCGGATCGGATATCCGGAAGTACCGGATACTTAAAATATCAGCCGGATACCGGATATCCGGTCCATCCCTATTAAAAATATAGAAACAGGAAATGAGCAAAAAAGAGGTTTTAAAAATAAATAAAAAAAAAGCCTTCAATCTTCCATTTTTGCGTTTAATTTCACAGTATAAATTTATTGGAAATCTAGCATGACTAATTTTGCATAACATTAAAAAAAAATCTATCCAAATGTTGAGCCGCACATTTTTTCCTCTTTTTTGACTTTGAGCTGTTTTCATCCCTGTATAAAGGTTTTCTGCGAAAGTGGAAGAATTGCAAGTAAACCAATCACAAAATCTACTTATATATTAAAAACTGAGTATCTTTCCAACTATCTTTCTTTCTATCTATGTCACGGTTATTTCTCCTGAACGCCAATGAACTGAAAGTCGAACCAGGTCCCGATAGGTAGGTAATTTTTCAGGCTTCATTAGTTTTAATTTATATTATACGATTTTAATTAACCAAGATATCAATTAATAAGTAGTCAAATTTAAAGCGATTAGGCCTAAATGATTAAATATGAAATCCATTGTTGCAAAATCCAAAGTTACATTTTATTGATTAAAATGAAAACTAATCATTTTATACACTCACAAAAATTCACAGTTGTAAACAACATCCTTAATTATAAGTATATGCAGAAAAAATGTTTCCAATACTCTTATTGAAATTGATGAAAAATACACCTTTTTGGAGATGGCAATGCAATGCAAACCAACTACTTCCAAACAGTGCTGCTCTAATTCATCAGCCACTCTATGTTTTCCAAATTTGGATATGTAGACATTACATATGCTTGCTTTAATTTGTCATTGAATTGAAATATTGATCATAATTAGTCTTCATGTAATTAATGATTTAAGAGCATGGGGTAATTTTAGTGTTAGAAATAAGCAGTCGTTGGGGGCATTTTGCGTCCAGAAATTTTCATTTGACGCCTAGATTTTTAGCCCTGGGTGCCAAACTTGACGCCTAAAGTTTTAGATCACATTGAAATTCTTCTTTCCTGATTTATCTTGACTAAGATCTGTGATTGCCTCAAAGAATAAATTAGTAGCCTTAATTTTAAAATGCAGCTAATATTGTCTTCATAAAAAACCATTTTCTTTTGTATATTTTACAAGTCTTTTTAAATATGCCGTCAGCAGTGCATAGCATTTCTGTTAAAAAACGTTTTTTTTATATTTTGAAACGAATATACATAATTAATTAAAAATAGCACCTCTAGTTAGTTCATTTTGATGCATTGAAGCTTAGACCAGGCATCATCATGACGACTAGATTTAAATTCTTATTTCTAACACTGGGTAATTTGGGTATACATTACATTTTATGAATCAGAAGGACAAATGATTAATTTAAGGGACTACAAAAATAGGGATTTATGTGCATCCTCATTACCTAAAGTTTATATGGATGGTATTATGCAAAAAGAAGTTAACCTACAAAAACCTGATTTTGAGATAATGATCTTTAAAGTAAACAAACTCTGGCAAAAATCATGAGTTCTATATCAATATACCAATGATATGTTACCATGAAACGCTGATAGGGCTTAAATCATTTTTGCTTAATGTAGAAAGCAACATATTTTACCATCAGAGTTGGATAACTCATTTTTTTATGTTTTGTGGGTTAACTCCTTTTTGCATAATGCCATCCATATATGCTGAAAACAGGGTTGGGTTTTTGACTTCAAAAACCAGTTTTTGACATGACATGTCGAAAACCCGTCAAACTCCAATACAGTGGTTATTGAGATTTTTTATAAACATATAAGGTTTCTGATCCTGAAAAATATTAAATAAAAATTTATACATCTTATCAATCAAGTTTAATAAACATTAAATTAATAAATTTAATGAAAATTATTTCTTATTCTTTTAAACTAACTTGTTTTGCCGTGAAAAAAGTTAAATATTAAAAAAACTTAAATCCAGCTTTTAAAGTATTTTGTTTAAATGTTTATATAATTATAAATTAGTTATCTTATCAATCAAGTTTAATAAAAATTAAATTAATAAATTTAATGAATTCACATTTTCTTAAATTAACTTGTTATGGAGTGAAAAAAAGTTAAATATTAAACTTAAATCCAAGTTTTAGAGTAGTTTTGTTTAAATGTTTTAATAACTATCAATTAGTTATCTTATGAATCAAGTTTAATAAAAATTAAATTAATAAATTTAAGGAAAATTAATTCATTCTTTTAAATTAACTTGTGATGCCATGAAAAAAGTTACAAATATTAAAACTTAAATCCAGTTTTTAAAGAAGTTTTTGTTTAAATGTTTAAAAACTATCAATTAGTTATCTTATCAGTCAAGTTTAATAAAAATTAATAAATTTAATGAAAATTAATTATCATTCTTTCAAATTAACTTGTTATGTCATGAAAAAAGTTAAAAGTATTAAAAGTTAAATCCAGTTTTTAAAGTAGTTTTATTTAAATGTTTAAATAACTATTAATTAGCTATTTTATCAATCTAAAAATCTTTACATCAGAGTTTAAAGTGATTTTTTTTTCTTTTGAGTAAAAGCAAAACTAAATTAACCCCTTCCAGGCTCATTTTATTTCGGGATTACGGATCAAAAAATGTCAATTTTTTTATGCTTATTTTCATACATACATATCTTTTTAAACATAGCATCATTCGCATGCAACATTTCCTAAAAATAAATGTAAAAATATCTATTTAAATAAATGAGTATTTACCTGCAAAGTTGGCTTTCTGTATAGCAGCTAAATCATTATACTTTGGATTCGGCGCCTACTCTTATCTTAAATCTACAGCTCAAAACACTGT
Source organism: Uloborus plumipes (assembly GCA_038373865.1). Classification (NCBI taxonomy): domain Eukaryota; kingdom Metazoa; phylum Arthropoda; class Arachnida; order Araneae; family Uloboridae; genus Uloborus; species Uloborus plumipes. The sequence continues at coordinate 35,117 of JAXGGA010000978.1, forward strand.
ATAGTTATGTTATTTAGTAGCAACAATAGTGAATAAAAGCATCCGAAACCATAAAAGGGACATGTGAAATAATTCTTGAAAGATTGGTTGTGCAGTGTTAATTTTCACCGTGCCCGAGCTACACTCGGGATGAGCCGGATTGGAACATTTCATTTGCCCGAGTCCAGCTCGGGATAAGCTGGGAAGGGGTTAATTAGTACTCAGTGTACAAATCTGCTAAATATTTTTGATCAAACTATTTTATTTATTTATTTTTTGAACACATTTTTCTAATAATCCATTCTCTATGTATGTCTTATATGGGTTTTATTATATATTTTTTAGATAAGCTCCTGAAAAATTGTATTTGTACAATGGATTCTCCATTACCAGCAGATTTGTCATCAGTTTTATCCCTTTTAACTGATGAATCTGAAGATTTGAATCAACCTAAAAGTTTTGATCCATTTTGTAGTTTTTGCAGTAAACCTTGCATTATTCCGAAAATTGCGTCATGTGATCACATATTTTGTTCTGAATGTATTGAAAAGCTGCAAAGTGAAAAAAATAAGATTCCATGTCCAAAATGTGATCAAGATTCAGCAAATTTGTGTCGAGATTTGTCTGCTCTTGCAGTAGCACTTTCCAGTGGTGAAGGTTCAGACTCTGCAACTGCTGCAAATTCTCCTACATATTGTACGGCTTGCAAAACTAAAGACACAAATACAACTGCTTTCTGTTTTGATTGTGTCAGTTATTTATGTGAAAACTGTGTTAGAGCACATAATTATATGCATTGCTTTGAAGGACATTGTGTTGTAGACTTGAAAGAGCTTGAAACTGATAAAGTGCCAATTTGCTTCCTGCATCTTACAAAACCTTTAGTTTATTTTTGCAACACGTGTAGTATTTTGATATGTGAAGATTGTACCTTTTTAGATCATTCTAAGGACTTTCATGACTATGATCACATATCAAAAGTTGGTCCGAAACAAATTAAAATGCTGGAGAAGTTATTTGATAGAGGTAATGCAAAAACAAATGCTTTAAAGAATGTTTCTAAGGAGATAGAAACAATTTCATCAGATCTTCATGACCAATATTTGAAAGCAAAGTCTGAAATTAGTGATACATTTGATTTTTACAGTACGCACTTAGTAGATCACAAAGACAAACTGATGAGGCAGCTTAAAATATTATATGCAAGCAAAATGGCACTGTTTAATTTTGTGGCAAGCAAACTTCGAGAAGTAATGAAAAGTATTCAACTGATTTTGTCATTTGTTAATGATGTCAAAAAAAGTCCTAATAATTCCCAGCTCTTAATGCTAAAACAAGTAATTGATTATAAAATGGAAAATGCATTGTCCTATAATGCTGATGTTAACTTGCCAGCTATTGAATTAGAATTCTTATCAAATTATAAAACAATTCAAATTGGTGTTAAGAATACATTTGGTTATATTCGCTGTAATCAAGCGGAAATTCAAAATTTCAAACCTGAGCCAGAAATAGGTCCCCTTTTCAATGATTTGGATCTTGGTAACAACAGCATACATATTCCAGATATTAATTCTTTAGCTAGCTTTGTACCTGACAATAATTTTGGATCACTTTCGTCAAATATGAGTCTTTTTGATAAAGAATCTTATAATATGACTAACTTACTTCAAAATCTTTCTGAAAATTTGTATGATGTTAATCCTCAGCCAGATTTTGAGTCGAATTCGAGATTTTTTCCAGCTTCTTCTTTTACTTTTCCTCCTCTTACCAATCGGCATAAAATGGCATACCATTGCAAATTTGGAGAATTCGGGACTTATGAAGGGCAGTTTACTGAGCCAGGTGGTGTTGCAGTTAATGCTAATAATGATATTATTATAGCAGATACTAACAGTCACAGAATTCAAATTTTTGACAAAGAAGGAAGATTTAAATTTCAATTTGGGGAATGTGGAAAGAGTGATGGACAGCTGTTATATCCTAATAGAGTAGCTGTTTTTAAGAAAACAGGAGATATTATTGTCTCAGAAAGAAGTCCTACTCATCAGATTCAAATATATAATCAGTACGGACAGTTTGTTAGGAAATTTGGCACAGAACTTCTTCAGCACCCTCGTGCTGTGGCTGTTGACAATAAGGGGCTCATCGTTGTTGTTGAGTGTAAGGTGATGCGAGTTGTAATATTTAGCCAATTTGGAATGGTAATGCAAAAATTCAATTGTGCTAAGTATCTAGAATTCCCCAATGGAGTTGTGGTTAATGACTACCATGAGATTTTTATTAGTGATAATAGAGATCATTGCGTGAAAGTTTTTAATTACAACGGTCAGTATGTTCGACAGATTGGAGGAAAAGGTCTGACTAATTATCCAATAGGAGTTTCTATCAATATGAGTGGAAATATTTTAATTGCTGACAATCATAATAATTTTAATATAACACTATTTACTCAAGATGGTCAGTTAGTGTATGCTACTGAAAGCAAAATCAAGCATGCACAATGTTTCGATATTGCTTTAATGGATGATGAATCTGTTGTTTTAAGTAGCAAGGATTATCGCGTATATGTTTATCGCTATTTACAAGCATCCCCCTCTGAATTTTAATAAAGCTATGAAGTTGCTGTAAAAAAAGGCACTTTTAGAATGAATTTTCTAGTTGCCTGCTGAATTGAGTTTGTATTTAAAATTGTAAAGGCTTATTCTTGATATTTTGGAACAAAATACAGTTGATGTTTGAAATTAAATCATGTTGAAATAAAGAAGTAAGGTATTTAGCAAGTTCCTGTACTGTGAGAGAGAAAACTGCTTCTTCTAAAAATGTACTTTACTTTTTTGACTTTAGTGTAATTGAAATCTCTACTGTGAGCAAATGTTGGTGCATGTGACAAGAAAATTCCCAAAACCCTATTACCTATGAATTAATATTTTATCAAACATTTATTCATAATAGAGTCAGGGTTTTGCCCAGACTTAGTATTATTTCTAATTTATAGTATTTCTATTAATTTTAGATTTTTGTTAAAAGTAAAATATTTTACTGTTAGTATATTGATTCATGTGAGGAAAATTCATGTAATTATCGAAAGAAAGTAGATAACCATTTGGAATTATTATTTTACTTTTTTATTATCTCAAGTTAATTAGGTTTAATGGTGTAAAAGTGTATGAACCATTTTATAATCCATCCATTTTACTGAAGTTTAAACTACAGTTATGTATATAAAACTAGTTTATTGAAACATATTTAAGGAAATAATGTTATTGCATTCAATATTTTTGATAACTTATTCTTCTTCATCAAAACTCAAATTGATAGTATATGTACACTGTACATTAATAGTTGATCTTTACCTGAATATAAAAGTGCCAATCAAGAACATAGCAAATTTCTATTCTGTAAAATGTACCTTACGCTTGACCAAAAGCTTTGAAAAATTTTTAAGTTTTTTTTTTCACTTCAGATGTTTAAAGATTTCCTAAAAGTAATATTGCATTACAAGTGCAATAACAGTTATTTAAATTATTACATCTGTTTTATTTATTATGTAGTGATGAGCCAAAGATTTTCAATGGCAGTTTTGTAATGTGAGAGAACATGTATAGTTCTCTGTTTCTAGTCCGAGTTTTTTCTGTGAGCCTAAGTAAATAAACATATTGCCTGATCAGTACATGAAATTTCTGCCTGTTTTTATTAGATTTTCTATGTAATAACCGACCAAGAATTGAATTGAAATTTGATACTTGATCTTATTCTTAATGTGATAGAGACTGAGGTGCTTGTACATGATAAAATATTTTCATGTATTAAGAAAATTAAATCTTTTCTGCTGTAATAATCGAAGTACAAATTTACATTTTAAAACTTTCTTGCCAATTAAAATTGCATTATAGTGTTTCAAGTGTTTCAGATCATGCTTAAAATTATTTATCATGTTAGTTTTAGTTACTCTACTTTGTGCAAAATTTTCAAGTACATTTTGGTGCTTCAAAAATTTTCTCTTGTTTTAATGTTCCAAATCTTTTAAAGTGATTTCTTTGCTAAATGCTGCATGTTAATCAATGTCACACAATAATTGGTTTTAATCATTTTACAATTGTTTGCTTTTATTAAGTATCTTTATAAAATAAAACATGATAAAAATGCATTAAAAAAATTGTAGATTTTTTATAAACATATTTTTTCCAAGAAAAGTTGGTTTCAAATATATACTTTTTTAAGCCAATTTAAAGAAAAAATATATTTTAAATAGTTGTTCATTGATTATTAAGAACTATATTTGCATGCTTTTAATTATGACATTAGTTGGATTCCATTGCTAATTCAAGAATTGAATTGCATTTTTCAAAATTGAATTTTAAAATGCTTGTGGTGAATTTAAGTTATAAAATTCCAAAATGTTCTTACTTTGTATTTGAACAGTACACATATATTTATATTTTTCACTTTCTTTTCTCCTCTTGATTAACTTTTTGTTATAAGTTATTCTGGGTAGTTTGTTAATTTGTTTTGATGTTTTTGTTGAGTTTTGATAGTGTTTGTGTTGCATTTATTTATTCATATGATCTTATTTCATGTTTATGTATTGTGCTTTTTTAAAAAAACTTTTAATAAGTTTCAGTATTGTTTTGTTTGCTATTTTAATTTATTGATTGAAGGTGTTAAATTTGTACAAAATGAAGGCAGATATCTGACCACTGTTGTGCAGTAAGTCAAATGTGTTGCAATGACCAAAGAGAAGAGAATTGTTTTGTTCAATTATTTAAATAATAATAATAAAAAAAAAAACAGATAATAAACATTCAATTTTTCTTCCACAACAGAAAATTTAACACTTCTGTTTACTAAACATAATATCCATTTCAAGAAAAGAGATGCACATTTGTGGCATATAAAGCTCTACCAGTAAGAGTAAAACTGACAAATAAATGTGGAACTACCAAATTTTTAATGAGTACCATATTTATAACGTAGTTTTGCACTTTGAAGAAAATGGACAAAGATAACTAAAATATCTTTTCACTTTTAAAATTAAAGTATGGAAATATTTCTATAACTGCAGAATTGTAGATTGACAATTTTTTTTTCCATAAACAAATTAGTTCTTTTATGAGTAGAACTTTACCAGGATAGTTGACATTTTCTGGGTACAAGCTTTATTTAATGAAGAAATAATTTATTGAAATTACTTTTTTTTCTTATGTGCTTGTACCGGAGTTTATATATTGTGCCCAAGTGTTATTACTAGTTATTTCATCATTTTCTTTACATTTTTAAAAAATAATGTAAATTCTGCTTTTTAAAAACAATTTCTCTAAATTATAAGTTTTTGTAATAGTAAAACATTTTGTGTATGATAGTATAAAAAAATTATCTTGACCTGTAATCTATGCAAACAAAACAATTCTTTTAATATCAATTGTAGATATTATCTGTGGTAGATCTATTTATGTGTGTAGAAACTAGTTACATTTGTGCTTAATTTATACTTTTTATTGTTAACATTAATTGTTGAATTTATGCACTTTCTGCCATTGCATATATTTTTTCAAGTGTTAAATTTGTTTGAATGTTTTATTATCAATTTAGTCAGAAGCTGAAATGCTCCGTATCGTGTACTGAAAGCTGTTATTTTTCAGTTTTAAGGCTTTCATATTTTGTGAAGAATGTATTTTTTCTTTGTGTGCTCGATATGCATCATGAAATTTGTTATTAGATGATATACAAATTCGTATTTAATACTAACAATCCATCTTTTCTGTTGTATTTTCACTGGAAGTAAAATATATTATAACTTTTACGAAGTTAATTATGATTAGTTATTATATATGGAAAGTTTTTTTTATAAGTGACATAGCTGAAAAGAAAGCAATTTCAGACCTACTTGTAATTTTAAGACATTTTCAGGGTAAATTAGTTGGGACTAGTGGACATGATTGAACTTTTAAAACTTTTGTATTTGTTTTGGAAAATGAGTCGGAGAATTTAGTGATAATGCATTTATTATTTAAAATTAATTTAGTTCAATATTTACATTCATAAGAACAAATACTTTTGTCGGACAAAAACATTAATATATTAAGTGCTCACAAATTTATAAATTATACAAAAAATCTTTTTTCCCTTCGTTTTGTAAGAGAAAATTTGTATTATTTGAAGTCTGCTTTTAAATTTTCATTAGAATTTATAACTTAAGGAAAAATGGTTTTCTTTCATATTATGCATTGTTCAATTTTTTGACTCAGAGCAAAAGGCATTATCTTACTAAAAATTGTATCTACCCACAGTTTTTTCTCATGACCCGAGATAGTTTCAAATTGTGTATGCAGATATACTTTATATTTTTTATCTCACTATGTTTGACTATATTAACTATTTATTTGTAAAAGAGTTGTGTTATGTATCAAATATTACATTGAACATTTGGGATAATTTCAATTTCTTTGCTGCAAAATCTATTTATGCAATTTGATAAGCAATGAGTCATTGAGAAAGTTAACTTTTTTATGATGTTATTAACATTTAACTAAAAATTATTGCATTTCCTGCAAACTTCCAAAAGTTTCAAGATGTATATTTTAAAGCACTCCATTGATATATTTTCTTGTTTCATTTACTTCTGTTTACTTATTTTGTTTTTGGAAATTTTATTTGCTTAATCATCACTTTAGAATTATGATATTTAGACTTATATGCACAGAAATAAATATTTCTGTAAGTACTTAACATTTTCTATTCCATTTTTTTCAGCTTTATACCTATAATAAAAGCACAATTTTTTTTTGAATTCTAATGAATCTTGTTGCAAAAGGTAAATTAGAACAAAAAGTGTTAGTGTGACTTTTCACAATATAGATAACTATTTTTTCACAATGTTGATCTTTTCTGTCTTTTGATACATTTTGTTGCAAGTCATCTCTTTGATACATTATATGGATAATAAAAATTTTTTTTGGTTTAATTTCATGTCTTTGGATGTTTAATCATATTTCCATCAGCCTCTATATTTTTTAGAAATAGGGTTGACTAATCAGTAAAGGAACAACTTGTTTTTTCCCCCCAAACTTTTTTGTTAGATAAATTGGAAGAAGTAACTTCTTTCTATACAATTTTAAAAAGGTGTCTGTAAAATGTGATTGCACTGCTCAAATTACAGGGCTGCTTGTACTTTTTCATTTATCTCCTTCAAAAAAAGCAAATTAAGCAATTCAGGCGTGGGTGCCAAATGATACAATTTTTAACTGTTATGAAGTTTTGAAAATGAAATTATGCTTTAGTGTATACTGAATAAGTACGTTCACTGATTGGGTACGTATGTTGGGATAAGTACGTTCCTATGATTGTATATTTTTTTTTTACAGATAAGTAATGGTTTCTTTAAAACTAATATAAAAATCAGGGTGTAAAAAAATCAATGATTTTTTTTAAAAAATCAAAAAAATCGGATTTTTTTGATTTAAATCAGATTTTTTTGATTTAAATCGGATTTTTTTGATTTTTTTAAAAAAAATTAGAAATTTCAGTTATTAATTAATTTTTATTTATGAACAATTTACCTTTAAGTTTTTAAAAATACAAAAACACCTTTGAAGTAAAGCTTCACCAGTAAGAAACCCAGAAAAAAGTGTTAGGAGCCAATCTGAAAATAATCCTGTCTACTAGCTAGGATAAAAATCAAATGGGGCAGGAAGCTCAACCCAATCCTCACTTCATTCAGCCCCCCCCCTCTTTATTTTGCTTTTGTTTTGTAAAGCTGGAATATGTTCCATTTCAGCCACTAATAAAGACTGCCCCCCCCCCCCCCCAGTTGCTAATGCAAGGCATAGAAAATTCATCTTCTGTTTGGTTGTTTTTGTTTTTTCTTTTCACTGAAAGTATATCACACACATTCTATCATGTCCCTCCCCCCTCAATTCACTCTTTGCAACACCTGCCCTGCACCTGCATGTATTTTCTTTATTTCACATATTAGACAACAAATAGCACTACTTGTGCATACATATTATTTGGACTGCAACCTTCCAGCATCTATGGAGAGGGGATGAGTAGGATTACTTTTCCATTTATTAGATGGAAATCAAAGATCTAAAAGAAAATGGTAAAAATAATGAAATTGGGATTGTCCAAGAGAATTTTTTAAGGATTAAAATAAAAAGTGATTTAAATCGATGATTTTTTTAAAAAAATCAATTGATTTAAATCGCGATTTAAATCACTGATTTAAATCAATTGATTTAAATCATTGACACCCTGATAAAAATGTTTGCAGTATAGCGAGAGAAAATCTGCAAATATGTACGTCAGCATTTGAAAAGATGGCTGGTTCAAGAGCAGCGAAACTACTTCGGACCACCATAAATTTTTTTAGCAATCTTTAGGACCAGTGGTTGATAAGCGTTAACCCAGGAAAACTCAAACTGGGCCTCTCATCATTGGTCAATACAAAAACTATGCTGGAGAAAATCACCTCTTCAATTAAAATTAACGTGCTCAAGGTCATCTACATACTAAACATGTTTTTCAAGAATGTACATTCTCCCTTTTCCCCAGAAAATTCATCGTGCCTCAGAGGCTTAAAGCGAGAGCTTGTGCTATTCATTTCAGATAGGAAATTTGAAGAAAATTGCATTACTATTTAAGCTGCAAAGATGAAATGGAGAGGTTGCAGACCTTGTTAGCTGAGGTTTCAACAAATGAGGACTATTAATGGAAAAGATGAAAGAGACGTTGCCATAGAACAGCAGCGATCATCAGTCAAGTATAGAAGTATTTAGATTTACTATTTTGGTAAAAATAACACAACAAAATTAAAAAAAAACAGAATCGTGACTAAATGTCAGAACTACTACTCTTAATACTGTAACAAAACTACTTGGAAATGTTAGCAATGCAAGAAACCTATCCCTTCCAATGGAGGGGATTCAATTTTCTTGACTGAAGAAACTATTATTGTGAAATGCAAATATTTTTTAAAAAATAAAACGCAGCAGCAAATTTCCTAAGAGCAAGAGATGCACGTCCTACAAATATCTTTGAAAACACAATATTTTTCTGCTGCACAAACTCACTTTACTGAAAAAAAAAAAAAAAAAAAACTGCTCCTATACTATGCAGCCTGTTGCGAGCTTTCGTGTGACGAAAAGTACCGCAAGTTCTCCGGGGTTAAGAAAGTTCATTTTTTATTTTTACAGTAATTCTGTTAAAAAATTTTCTCATATAAATCTTAAATTGAAGCCTATTAGCTACATCATGGAGATCTTGTATTTTTTTTTGAAAATGACATCTTAAAAAGCGATTGCAGGCCATATTTGGGAATGTTAGAAAAAGGGATGAGGTTCCTTAATGATTATTTTTTTTAGCTTGAAGTTTAAAAATTGCAATTTTAAAGCGAGGGTTATTTGAGGTGTGGGCGGTATCCAGATTCGCTAAAATGAAATTCTATAAAAAGGAAATTGTGGGCCATCTTTGATGTTCATTGAAAAGAAGGGATGGTATCCAAAAACTCACGGCGACAAATGAAGTGCGACTGGGCAATTCAGGAGGAAACAGAAAAGAAGGACGAACCCCAGTAAGCTCAAATAAGACCTGGAGAGAAGATCCAACGGTAGAAACTTGAATACACTTGGCGAGCGACATGGGTTGAGCGGGAGTCCAGATTTGTATGATTATCACTCTTGCGTTGGTGTTGTGTTTTTTGCTGCTTCTCGTTCGTCATCTGGAGTCTTGGTGATAAGTTGCTGAAAAATAGCCAATTTTTTCTTCTGTACATAAAAAGAGAATGATTTTGTTTATTTTGTATATGTTTGGCAGACGGATAGTCACTTAGTTAAAACTTGGTTGTTTAATAATTTAGGGCGAATTAGCTATTATTATTAAAAACTGTAAGTATCCTCATAGACTCTAATATGCTAAAAGCAGTAACTAAGCCTTAGTGAGGGGAATAGTTGGCGTGATTTCCGAGTTCCTCTGTTCTCCTATGGGTACAGGTTAAGTCATGCTTCCAAGACGGAATATATTTGAGATTCCCCCGCCCTACATGCGTGCTCAAGAAAATAAACGAAATAAGTATGTATTGTTGATTGTGTTGAATTGTGTTAAAACTGGGAGGTTTGTACTTATTTTATCTTTCACTGAAAAATTTTTCATTACGAGATTAGGGGAAGGGAAACTGGTACTCTTCACAAGCAATTATTGAAAATTGAAGTTCCGAAATCGACACATCTCAGAGGATTTCACATGTTAGGAAAGGGGGGGGGGGGGGGTTATAGTGCCTCAGAAGCTTTTCAAAACCAATGTCCAATAAACAAAATTGTAGTGCATATTTGATAGCTTCAGGGGAATGACCAGTGTCCAGGGACTTTCCACACCAATTATAGAGTTTCAAAAACACAATTTCTAACTCTTTGGTGGTGTGTTTAATGAGAGAGGAAGTTCGGGGCACTCCCCTGAATTCTTTTGAAATTGAAGTCTTAAAAAAGCGATTGTAGGACATATCTGGTAACTATAGGGAAACAGATGAAGTTCAAGAACTCTTCTTCAGTGACTTGTTTGTTACTGATGTTCCAAAATCAAAATTTTAGTTCTTCAATGATGTTAGAACGAAGGGTGTTCGGGAGGGGGGAAGCGGCTCAGATTCTCGAAAATGAAATCTAACAAGCAAAATTGTAGGCCACCTGAAGAGACGTTAATGGAAGTGATGGGATCCAAGAAATCACGGCAACGAATGAATTACGATCTGGTAATCCACAAACATGATTTTGGAACGTAATAATGATTAAAATGTTCTAAAGAAAATCTGATTTCATGTTTCGTTTCTTTTTTATTTCTTAGGAAGTAAAAACTGAAGGAATGAGATTGATTTTTTTCCGTCCTGTCGTGTTATTCGTCACGACTATTTCGTACAGACGGAAGGTCTTACACCCATGTGTTCTCCATTCAGATTGGAGGCTATCAGCTATCTAGTAAATCTATTCATATCTATAACTAGCCCCAATGCAAATTTGATTTTGAAACGGAAATATGATATGGTTCTTAAAAATGTTGTTAAGCTTTAAAAATCCTATCATTTGAAGAAAGTCAATCAAGTCTTATTTGTGATTAATTTAAATTTAGGACGAAAGTCATTTATGTACTTGGAAGTACCTGGGGCGGAGCCCCCTACCTTCCTGTCTTTTCATTGGGTGAGAATGGAGAGCGGCATGAGCCTGGACCAATTGTGAGCTGGTAAAAATGCCAAGAGGAATTGCTTAAATTTAAATAAAGTTTAAATTTAATAAAGCTAACATGAATATAAGTACAAATGAAAATAAAAATAGCAAAAGATTTTTTTTTTTTCCCCGCATGGAAAACCAAGCGTTTTTGGTGGTTAAGCAATTAACCTTTTCTGAATAATGATAAAAAGCTAAGTAAAGAAAAAATAAGGCCCTTAGGCAGTTCATGTATAATAAAAAAAAAAAAAAAAAAGTCCATAGCCGGGACAGCATTCCTATCTGCAAACCGAAGATTCTTGATGGCGAACCGCCGAGAATCACCGTGCGCTAAAGTTGCCTGAGCAGTAGGGTGATTCAAAAAAAAATTTTTTTGAATTTCTCTGGTCTTACCCCGCAGTTTTTTTACACTATTCATGAATGTGATGTATGTAAAATTTTAGCTCAATTGAATAATATTTAGAGGTCGCTCAACGCGATCGAATTCTGTTGAAAATTAGCAATTTCGGGAGTTGGAGTATATAGCTTCATTACCCGAAATAATATTATTCTTCATATAAAATGGAATAACTTAAAATGTTAGTTTACTCTACTAAGTAATTAGTCAATAAAATAATAGCTCAAAGTGAGTTGTAACGATTACCCCCCCCTCCCCCGTTCCAAAGCTGCATTATCTCTTACCTGAGTTTGGATAGAAAATGCAGCTGCAAGCTCGGGCTGTGGTTTCTGTTTTCTTTTCGGTTGTTTGAGGTGTATGAGTTTATTTGGCTAAAACACCTAGCATCCACTCTAGACAGGGCCCAGTATAAGTGACAGAAAGCCACTTTGATAGTAGCTGCTACAGTACAAAGTATGGGTCAAAATGGGGAGGATTTGACAACGTCCATAAAACGGTAAATGCCAACTATTCGCTCTGAATTGGCCGTTAACTTACAAAAGTCGTTTAAATCTATGACTTCCTATGATAGTTCACTGGAACGAAACACTTATGGAAAATATATTGGGAAAATGAAGGAGGATCGGCGGGTTTCATACCAGTATTAGTATCAGGACCACAAGCATTGATGATTTACTTCTGGGTTCTAGTAAGTTAGTCAGGCATTGGAATTGCTACGGAAAATGCTGCTATACGATAACAAGTTAGATAAATGGGAACTTACTGAGCTCGTACGTGGTATGTGTTTCAATACGACATGCATTGCCGGTACTAAAGTTGGAGCATGTTTGAACTTGGGGGAAAAAAAACGAGGGAAGCAACTTTTATATTGTGCTTTCCGCCATTATATTTTAGACATTGTGTTTTCTGTGGTATTACAACCGAAATCTATTCTACTCTTGGTCTCTCGGTATTTTAACTGATAAACCAAGAAATACGTAGAATTGGGGTATTTGATTGCATGCAATGTTCACGCAATTGCGTGGAACCATCCACTGCCATTGGATCTACAATATTGCTTTTTAAGCGGTTTTAGCAATCATAGTCCAGAATAAAACATTCTAATTTTAAACCTGGAGTGAGGAACGATGAGGTTGAGGAGTTGGTAGCACATTCAGAGCAACGTGCAACTAGTAATGGAAGTTGCGCAAAGTTAACTTCTGATGACCCATGTAAAAGAAGTGTCCAAGGAAGATACCAGAGCTTAGTGCGATTTTCTTGAGCAGAGCACCTTCTCTTTGTGTATGTTTTCGTGTCCCAGGAGTGGTTCCTCGTGTTATATCTGTGTTAAAGATTCTTTATGGCTTCAAGTTATGGATATTTCCCAACCAGTTCAAACTTGCAGCTGGACAAACAAAAGGTATTCGTAACATATGAATGTGATTTCTTTCACATTCTTATCGCTAATGGGAAAGAATATCTAAGAGCTGGGTTCCCAGCAACCCTTTTTGTGCAAGCACTAAGAAATGATTTGGAATATTTTTAGCGTCCTTATTCATGTAAAGAAGAAACTCAAAATATATCAGCTGTTTGATCCTGAGCATTCGAATCTTTAAGATAGCTACCAACAAGGCTTTATACTACCAAAGAAACTGAGGATTGTAAACTACAATACGGAGCGTGGCATGGCCCTTATTGAAGCATTTGTTAAGACTATCACTAATGACGAAAAACAAAGACAGTGTCTTCTTCAAGTGGTACAGGAACACAGAAAAGGTTTCAAAGTTGCAAAAAAGTAACCTTAAAAAGTATTGCAAGAATTAATGAGCGAATTACTATATATTTAATGTATTTAAATTTGTTTTTTATATTTTTTCCGTATTTGATTAGTTTTCATACTTTTCTGCATTTCATTGGTTTTTCAGATATATAGTTCATTTTGTGATTGCACGTTTTTTTCTTCAGAGATAAAAACAGCAATAAAGTAACTTTATTATTTATTATTTACGTTCGCATTTGTGCCACTATCACAAAATTTGAAGTACTCCTAAATGTAAATATAGTTTACTAAAATTTTGGGCAAATAATTCAGTGTATATAAAGGGCCTAAATAAGACGGTAAGACGAATAAAAATACAAAGGCTACTTTTTTCTATAGATATCATTTACGATCACGTTTTTGTCAATATCACGAAATTTCAAGGCGTTTGAGCGACCTCTAAATATTAATATATTTTGCCAAAATTTTGCACAAATAATCAGTGTATATAGTGGCACAAAATAAGAGGGTAAGACGCACAAAAATACAAAGGCTACTTTTTTCTATAGATATCATTTACGATCACGTTTTTGTCAATATCACGAAATTTCAAGGCGTTTGAGCGACCTCTAAATATTAATATATTTTGCCAAAATTTTGCACAAATAATCAGTGTATATAGTGGCACAAAATAAGAGGGTAAGACGCACAAAAATACAAAGTTTATTTTTTTCCATACATAACTGAATCACCCTACTGAGCAGGGCACGGGGCCTGTTATGGTTTGCCGGGTCAGTCGGATCGTAGTCCGGAAGCCTGTCCAGCAAGTCATTTCGGACCAGGGGGATTCTTTCAAAGAATCTCTTGGCTAGTTTTTTGGAAAACTCTTTGAGCGTTGGAATACCAATTTCTTCGATGATTTTGTCCGTACGGACATACCATTCGGGGTCTACGGCGTCACGGACCATGATTTGTTGTTGATTTTCAACACGTTGAAAATTTGAAGGTGCAGAGGTGGCCCAAATGGGTGCCCCATAGGTCAGGATGGGTCTAAGGCACATTTTGTAAAGTAAAAGCTTATTGTCGGTAGACATAACGCTACGACGGTGGATGAGGGAGGAGAGAGAGGCTTTCGCCTGGATAAATTTTGATCGGACGTTTTCAATGTGATATCTCCAAGTGAGGTTTTTGTCAAAAATAAGCCCAAGGTAGGGCGCAGTATAAGCCCAGTCAATGGGTTTGGTGTCCAAGTAGAGCTTAAGAGGTGGGACTCTGGTGAAAAAAGAGATTGCTATGCTCTTGGAAGCATTTACTTCAATTTTCCAGATGCGTAACCAGATATCTAGCAGATTGAGGTGGTATTGTATTGCTGCAAATAATTTAAATTTAATAATTTTAATTCAGGGTTCCCACTTCTTTTTCAAAACAAAAAATAAGGACTTTCTAAGGACCTTTTCAAAAAAATTAAGGACCTCGAAAGTATTAATTAGTCAACAAATATGCATGAATTTTGTAGGGTGCCCAAACACACCTTTATTTTCAAGCATTTTTTTTTTCCCCAAAAAATGTTTTTGAAGCATTTATCATTACATTTCAAACCCAAGACTAAGAAAAATTTTCAAAATAAAAAAATTGTGATCTGAACTTTTTCTTCATGACAATTCCAAGGCTAGCGGCAATTATACATCAAACACTAGACAAAAAAGGACTAGCTTTGATTACAAGATGCACTAGAATCTTTGAGGCTGCGCTTTGCAGAAAAAAGTATAAAATATGTCGTATACAAATACATTAAGTTAAAATGAGGAAAAAGGAGTCAATTTACTATCTTTCTCAATGAAACAAAAATGCTAAAACGGATTTCAATAAAAGGCAAGCAATAAAGGCATTTCAATAAAAGGCATTCTAATTTGATGCTACTTCTATTTACTTCAGTATAGTTCAGATTTTGGTAAAATTATGATAAAACTTTATTTTGTAAAAGTGAATTAATCACTTTTACTAAAACCTAACTACATACACAGAGCTAAAATTCGGGACAGATATGCCAAAGTTTCCAAAGTAGTCTAAGCGGAAGAATTCTTCACTTTTATTAAAAAGAATTGCATGTAGACCAGTGGTTCTCAACGGGGGCGATATTGCCACCCCAGTGGGCGGTGGGACGATGTTGAGGGGCGGTGAACCTCTTTTGAGCGGCGGACATATTTTGGGCGGTGGAAGATAGCGGTGGGCATATTTTAAAATTTGCTTGAGAGGACATGTTTGGGGGGGGGGGGGCGGTAGTTGACCTTTTCTCATGAATCGGTAAGGATAGTTTACAAAAAAAAAATTCTGGAGTTGTCTCCCGAACCCTGATCCTTCTCCTAACGTCATCAAAGACAGCCTAAAATTTGCCAATAGCAATTAAATTTCAAAAAAGTTTTGAGGTGGGTCCCCTCTTTCATTGCGTAACTATCTGCAGGGGTGATTGTGAGTTCATAAAAAAATACCTGAAAGTTTTAAAGAAAAAGTGGAGGGCGGGGAGTGTTTTTTTTAAACCAAGGCCCCTATTACTTAAAAGCACACCTAATTTTATAATTATACATACATAATAATTAATTTCTTTTCATAAACTAACACATTTCATATGTTCAAATAGTTTTTAGTCAAAATATTGTACATGCATTTAATTAAATTGTAAATGAGTAATAAAGTTACTTTTGAGCTGGTGATGAGCAATTATCTCCAAAAAAATATTTTAAGGAGAAAGCAAAAGTCTAACAGAATTACTGTTTGTTGTGCGAAAGCATTTATAAAGTAATAAAAGTTGCATTTGTTACATTTTGTTGCATTTGATTTATTTGTCTCCTAACTAAGGGCAATAAGCATCAAAAGTTCAAAAGTGAGAAGAATTTGATTCTCATATCGGATGCAAATAAAATAATTTAGTAAAGTAAAAATCAATTAGAATTTTCATCTTAAAATTTCTATTTGATGAATATTATTAATAATTATCGGTATAATCATCGAAAATTCGAAAAAGAAAAAAAAAATCCGGAGTTGGGAAGATAAAAGCATAATTAAAAATATTTTATTTCTGGTATTTTCGAAAATGAAAATACCAGAATCGATCATGAAAATACCGGAAATCCGGTATAATACCGGAGCACAATCACCCCTGTATCTGAAATAGCCTTAAAATTGTGTTTAATTGATGTCCATTTAAAAATTGCTCAAGAAGAGTCCTAAATTCCTTACCCCTCCCTGCTCTCCTAACTTTTATTGCCAAAAAAAAAAAAAAAAAAAAGGTTTAAAATTGCGTTTTGAAAACTTGACTTTTCAAAAAAACTTCCGGGGCAAAGATCCAGAACCACACACCTCTTTCTCTAGCATAACCATACAAAGCCTGAAACTTTGTTTCTAGACATTTCTGTTGAAGAGCTATGGAAATCATCATTCTAAAAGACAGTCTAATGATTTTGTAAAAAATGATAATGGGAGGGAATCTTGAACTACCCTCCTACTCTTTCCCTAATCATGACCAAAAAGAGCCTAGAATTGCCTTTTTAGGGAGTCGGCTTCTAAAAATTCCTAGAAGAGAGCTACCAAACTTGACCGACTTTTTATGTTGTAAGAGCATCGCCGTAACAACACCAAAGGTAGTTTACAGTTGCGTTCTTCAGAGTATAGTGAAAAAATTTCCGGAGAAAACTCCTGAACCTTTACCACTCCCTCACCCCCAACAAAAAATAGTTTAAATTTAGGTTTTTAAAAGACTTCAAGTTCAGAGAACAACGGAAGGAGCTCTGACCCCTAACATGACTAAAATTAGCCTTAAAATAACTTTCGATTTTGAAAACATTTCATAAGGAACCTTTTTCTCCCTTGTTAATGTTAATAAAACTTGCCTAAAATTACGTCAATTTTAAATGCTTCATAGTGATGGAGTCTGAATCTAACTCTTAACACCACGAAACCTAATATTAAAGGAAATGCGTTTTTAAGACTCCATTTTTAAAACAAGCTGTCTTTACTGTGATGTCGCCAGAGCATTTTTTTTTTTCGAAAAAATTAGGATTTGTAATTTTTGGCATCTTATGTAACCTTCAAAGCCATAAAATACTCAAAAAGAATCTCTGAATTGAATTCATCTTGTAATTTGTAAATATGAAGATATTTTTTCTCCTCCAATTAAAACTTGATTAATCTTTAAGGATGACATGTAGGGTTGGTAGTGTGAGTCTTTGTCCCGCCTGGAAAAAATCAAAAGTCCGGCTTTGTTATTGCCATAAATGGGGGACGCGTAGAGCATAGCTGCAAGTTAGTAAGAACAACACAGTTTTGGGATTGGATTGTTTGAGGAACTATTTGAACACAGTGCAGTTTTTCAAAGTATATTAGTTTTCAAAAAAAAAAAAAGTTGAAAAAAAAAATGCATTTTTATTTCAAACCTTTTTGCTCTTATTTAAGTTCAAAATAGGTCACTCATTTGATGGAACTTTTCTCGGCACTTGGTTGCTTATTTAATGCAGCTTTTTAGAGGAAAAAAAATTTTTTTTTTTTTTTTTTTTTTTTTAAACAAATATCTTACGCTTGAAAAGTTTTTAATTTTTTTAAAGTTTTTTTTACTCCCTAGTCATTTTTCAACTCTCTGTTTGGGCAAAATTATAGAGTTAAAACGGTCAAGAAAACTGCTTTTCCTTCTCCCTCTTTTCCGTTTCACGCCCTTCTGCAAAGGGGGCGTTGAAAACATTTTCAGTCCTAAAGGGAGCGGTAGCTGAAAAAAGGTTGAGAACCACTGATGTAGACAATTTGGATAAATGTAAGAGATTTATGCAACACTTCAAACCCAAACTTTTACAAAATGCAAGGTATCTGATACAATTGGAATTTGAAATCCATGATTTTCCATGACTCACTGGATGCAATGTTTGCAGTAGGAGAGGGGACCAAGAATTGTCTAAAATAGTGCTTTGTGAAGAGAAAATTTCATTTATCTGAGAAATGCTTTGCAAATATGAGCTGGAAAATTCAAATTATGACAAAATATAACAAACTGAGCTACTGTTATAATATTTGAAAAAAACTCACTGAATTTAAGATAACCATTAGTGAAAGTCAACCATAATTTTTACTTGAATCAATGCAGATGCAAATGGATTAAAATTTTCAAGTGGAAGCAATTAAGTAGCAAATGTGCAAGATTACAAAATATTTTTATTTGACTGCATTGATTGACATGATGAATAATGCGTTCAAATGAGGCAAAATATATGCCTGCAGCATGGGTTGAAAAACATGGTTTTAAAGTGGTGCCTATCGCTGGCAAAGCTGACCCATGTAGCTGCTTACGCCATTATCCTAATATTGAGAAACTGGTTTCTAAGAAATAGTTGCAAAAAATTTATTAATAAAATAAGAATTAAGTAGTGAAAATAACAGTTCTTAGTAAGTAATTTTCTTTCTTTTTCCATGTTTTACGATGCTATCTAGAAAAACTTTCAATATGATTAGAGATCAAAACTACTAAAGACTTAAGTTCTTGCTTTTTTTTTTTTTTGTAGCCAGACAAAAAAAAATCAGTATTTACATGTCAGTATTTTCTTCCCAAAACATTTTGTTCTGAAAGAACTAGTTGAAAAGGATTTGTCAAACCTTCTAATGACTATGCTTCTTTAGACTTAGGTTGAGCACCAGTTTTAAAATAAATCATTGTGATATAGGTTACAGACGGAGAAATACGAGAGGACAAACAATTTGTAGAGGTAAAAGGTTTTTTTTTTTTCCTTATTAAAGCATCTATTAGTTCATGTCTATATATATTTTTTGCAAACTCCAAATGGCGAGCGGATATTTTCTAGACAACTACCCCCTCTCCCTTCCCCAACACATATAGGCTTATTTTCTTTGCTCACACTGAGAATGTTTAGATATCAACACAGGATCCCAAAGCAGTAAAAAAGAAAAGTTGAAAGAATATTTTTTTCATTCTTGCCAGCAATTTCAAATCATTAAATTACTAGCAATAGTGAAAAATAAGGACTTAAAAATAATTTTACGGACCTTGAATCAAAAATAAGTACTTTTAAGGGCCCTTATTTTTCAAAATGAAAAATAAGGAGTTTCTAAGGACTTTTAAGGACCGTGGGAACCTTGTAATTGTAGTTTAGAGCAAACAAATTACCTGAAATATGATGTTGCAGGGTTGCCAACCTTGGTGAAACAATATGATAATTTTAAAATTTTGCACAGCAGTGTTTACATAAACATCATTACATTTTAAAATGTCTTGGCTCATTTTTGTGCTTTAATAGCCATTTAAAAGACTAATTAACAATAAATTATTTATTACTTTTACTGCTGTATTTATTAAAACAATAACTTTAAATTAATAAAAGTTATAAAATTAGGTCATACTTTGAAAATATAAGCATGCTTATCATATTCATATTTACATGCTTGTCATAATGAAATAACAAAATGCAATTAAAGTAAATTGAATGTTATTAAAATCCTCATGAAGTACAATTTTGGTAAGTCTGTAAGAAAACATTGAGACTCAATTTGGCGAATGGTGTTGGCGTAAATTAACTGGGATAGAAATGGACAGCTTTACGGATTGGTTGTGGCTAATCGATAAGCTAAGAAGAATATAGTCCACATAAAGTTAACATTTATACGGTAGAATGGCATAGTAGACAAAAATGAGTTATGTTACTGAAGCAATCTAATTTCAAAATCAGCCAGTCCAAAGGCTACTGGGAAAAGTTTGGTGTAAATGTTCAACACTCCAATCAGCCAATTCATTTAGAAGAATTGGCACAATCGCTCAAAAATGCTGGGTGTGAAGGAAAATAATTCATCTGCTGCGGAGTTTTGCTAATTTTGTGGTGCAACTCTGCAAAATTCTGCACAGTTGGCATCCCTGACATTGCAAATAATTATGGTTTGTTTTGAAATGAAATGAAAGACAGGGTAATTCTTTTATTTCTTAACAGCTCAACAGAACCAAGCACGATGACGAGAAGTGACAAGCAAAAGTATCTAAAAGAGGCTAGTAGCTACTGTCTAACCACCAATCAGGGTTTAAACTGAGTTTTACTTTTTAACAAAAAAGTTAAAATTGAAGAAAAGGCTTTAGAAAATGCTAAAGGATAAATAGTTAAAATGTGTTCACCATCTTTTTAACCTAGTGTATGTATTTCATCTCCTGTTGAAAGCTAAATTTAAAATTTACCCTTGGCATCTTGAAAGAAATACATTCATAGTAGGTAACATTTTTTTAACTTTAAAGTGAAAATTTTAGAATTTTAATTCACATTAAAAGAACACAAGTTTTTCAAAAATTGTTAAAAACGCATTTATTGGAGGGATTTTGTGCACATTTTGACAATATATTGTTGAATTTAATAGCATTTTATACTTCTCCAATAAAATTTACAATAGATTAAATTAGATATCCCCATGCTTGCTTTCTCTCTCAGATCATGGAGTTTTGTTTTGTTCTTTTTATATTGAAGCAAAAATGGCCTAGCTTCATTTTTGCAATTTAGAGAGTATTTCGCATTTTGCGAAAAATACGACCATAGCGGAAACCCTGCCACCAATGAGATAGAATGGCTAACATCTGGTCCCCTGTGGCAGAATTTTTTTCAGCTTTCTGCGACAAATTTTCTAGAACCAATTTTTCTCTGCAACACTAGAATATTCTTCAATAATAAATATATATGCAACCCCCTTACAGTAACACAAGGTGTTTATATTTATAAAAATGTTATCATTAACACTATAGATTCATAGGTTTTTTTTTCTTAGCTTTTTTTCCCTCCCAATCACAGAAATCCTGCACACAGTCTCCTTGATTCTGCCACAATGTCGCCATGTAAGCAGCTTTCTGCCATAGGGATCCGGTCTATATTCAGAAATTGATGCATCTATTAGTTTTCAGGGATGCCATTGTAGAAATGGTGCCTTTGAATAAAGCAGTTGCATTGCTTTGAACATATCGCACCCTTTCTACAAAAGTGCCACAACTCAAAAATTGTAATTTTTGAGTTATGACCGTCATTAGACGTAGTTTACACGTCTCTACCAATATTCAAAAGAGCCAGAAGTTGCATTGAAAAATCAGCCGCCAGAGGACAGTTATGGCATTTTGTTTTTATCAAGATGCATAGGACTCCTTCCACTGAAATGCCACATCTTGAGTTGTCGTCCAGCCGTTGTAGAGTAACGTGTAGGGATGCACCGATAAGCAAATTGGCCGATTACCGATTACCGATTAATCGTCTGTTGATAATCGGCCGATTAATCGGCTGAGCCGATTAATGATAAGGATAATTGTTTTTCTACTACCAATTTTACCATCACTGTTTTTTAACTTCTTTACAATTCCAAGTTTAGAAATAGTAAGTAATTTATTTCTGGGAGAAGATTTTTTTCCATTTTCCTAGTTTTCACAAAATAATTTCAATATTTTATCAAATTTCTTAGAACCAATTTTCATATTAGTGTCAATAATATTATTAACGTATTGTTAGTTATGTTAATTGGAAATAAAAATTTATTTTAAAAAGGAGGGGTGGGGGAGTGTGTGGTGAACACTCCAATTTTGGAGTACTTTTAATTCATATATTTTAGTAATCAGTAGCAATTTAATTCAATACTTTTATTCTTTGAAAATTAGAGGTTATCTGAAAGCACTGTGCTAAGGAGAAAACTATCGCCACATGAAAAATGTTGCATCATTGTCTATGTATATTTATTCAAAGTAGGAGAATTCATTTGAAAGAAACTTTATATCAACT
This sequence comes from Uloborus plumipes, assembly GCA_038373865.1. Lineage (NCBI taxonomy): Eukaryota > Metazoa > Arthropoda > Arachnida > Araneae > Uloboridae > Uloborus > Uloborus plumipes. Next base: position 57,227 of record JAXGGA010000978.1, read on the forward strand.
GTGAGGATTATTTTTACTGTTAATAAAATTATTCATCATAATTTCCTAGTTAAAGTGTACTTTAAACAATAATATCTGAAAAATATTTTCCGCCGATTAATCGGCCCGATTTTGCCGATTATCAATAATCGGCGAAGTGGCCGATTATGGCCGATTAATCGGTACTGCCGATTAATCGGTGCATCCCTAGTAACGTGCATAACTAACGATCATAGTTTGAGATGTATCGGTCTTCATATTGACAAATTCAAAAATACTAAAATTTGTCTAGTCAGCCCGGGAACAGTTTTTTGCAATTCCTGGAAAACATAGTTTTTTGAGTTGTGGCACTTTTGTAGCAAGGGTGCGATATATGGGATAACTTTTAAAACAATTTGGCTGAAAATATTTGACATGTTGTGACTGGTTGGTTCGACAGGTAATAGCGATATTAAATGCATTTAGTAAAAAATTTTATTTTTTATTTTAAACTTTTGTCATTTTGGTTTCTCTAGCTCTGTTTTATTTAATATAATTTTTATTAATTGAAATTTCTAACCAAGACCAAGCAAGCGATGAATGCTCCCTTTTAAAGCTGGGTAGATTGCCATTGACTCCCATTATCTTCTAGAAGTCATGGAATTTTTAAATGGAATGAAAATTTTAGAGCCGATGGAAAATCATTTAAGGCAGATCGGTAGAAGGAGGGAACTATGTTTTACCAATCAAATTGTCTGAATTCGCCAATTGGCTGAAGAATCACATATGTTTGAAAGAAACTAGCACCCATTAAACATTTTACATTCCCTCCTCATTCAGATAAGACCCTTAGCTGAACATTTTCTAATTTCATCACAACTGAGGGCATGCAGTAATTGGGAATGACATACGTTTTCTAAGATTCGGTTATATGTGGACCAACATAGTCCACAGGTTTGCGACCTAGTCGGAGAGTATTAAATAATCACACAAGAAGTGAGTAGCAGTTTTTTCATTAACTAAGCAACTGCTGCAGGTAGGGGCATTCGGCATTAATAACTTATAATAGCCCCTGTGGCAGAATTTTTTTCTGCTTTGTGCGACAAATTTTCTAGCACCAATTTCTTTCTGCAACACTAGAATATTCTGCAATAAATATGCAACCCTCTTACAGTTACACTAGGTGTTTACTGTTTATATTAAAAAAAATGTTAACATTAATACTACAGATTCATAGGTTTTTTTCTGGTGGCTGTTTTATAAAATTTTTTTTCTAGTCTTTTTTTCCCTTCCAATCACAAAAATCTTGCTGCACACCATCTCCCTGATTCTGTGACAATGTCGCGGTGTCGGCAGCTTTCTGCCATAGAGATGATAGCAAGATGTCACCAAATATTCGGAATTTTGCCGAATTTCCGCTTGAATATGCAGTTGAATAATTTGCTACATCTCTAATTTGTTTCAGTTAAAAAATAATTAATATTTAAGAACACAAAAGCATTTGTTTAAATACTTGGATGAAAATTTTTTTTTTCAATGAAGCAATGTATAGAAAATTATACGGTTTTAATGATTTTGTATTGAGTTTTAACAAAGCAATCATGAATATGCACTTAACAGTTAGCACAAAGTAAAAATTTGTAAAATAAACATGACAAATGGAAAATATGATGCATGAATTTTAACAGTGAAACATTTTGTCACTTTCAATAAAGCTACACTTCAGCACTTCCATTATTCAATGGTGATACTTATGACAATAATAGTAAAGCAACTTAAGAAAATAAAAAAAAAGAATAGGGTTATAAATTATCACTAACCGTAGAAAATATAAAATCTAGTACATAAACATACTTAGCATTTAACATGAACAGCATTGCAGTAAAAAAAAAAAAAAAAACAGAGTAAAAATCAAAAACAGTAGGAAATAATACAACAAAACAGCCTTCTTATCATACAAACTTGTGACACAACAAACAGAAAATGGCTTTTATATTTGATTCATCATTTTCTACATAAATGTATTAGAGTTTTCTTAATTTTCCCGAATTACAATGCTTGGATGTGAAAATGAATAAGTATTTTTTACCTTTTGAATGAACAAGGTGATGAAAAATAAAATCTATATAATTACTACTCGAGAACCCACAAAATATTTAGACCAGAGGGACCTAAATTAACACGACCTAACATACCACATTCTTTTGTTTTTAAGTAATACAAAAATATAACTAGAGCACAGAATAAGTTACTCCGGCCTTTCTTTAAAGTGCAGGTATCTTCTCCCAAGAAAACATTAAAATGGGGTGGGTTTAAACTTGATTGGTAAATATAATGCAAATCCTTTGAAGCAACGGGCTTTTCAGGTACCTTTTTGAAATACTTCGATGAAAATGGTTTGCCTTCTGGAAAATGTGGCTCCTGAGGCAAATGAGCATCTAAATAACAGCACAATATATGCATGACTATAGCTGAATCGCTAGGCAAATCATCACACCATTGCTTATCATCATAGGATCCACCAGAATTCCACTTAAATTCACCCATGCATCCACCTTGGGCAAGATCTTTTAGCCTACGACACAAATATTCTTGATTCAAATGGAGATCCAGGTATGGTAAAATAGCAGAAAGTGTTGGCAGGTGTTGAGATTTCGTGACGGCAATCTGATGTAAGGCAAATAAACTTACCGTACCAATCTGAAACTCAGGCAAGCCTATTTGACCTAACGTGTTATTGATGTCATCAATTTCTAAGACTAATTTCACAAGAATTGTCTGACCAATCCATTTTCGCACACGCTCGCACCAGTTTGTGAGCATCTTTTCGGTGATTTTGAATTTGTGCAGCACATTATCACCACACAAAATCTCAGAAGAGTCATCCTCAGTTGTTTCCATATGTGGTGTACGGCATGCTCTTTGGTATCGACATTTCCCTAGGACAGCCATTGGACTGTTGTCGACAGATGTCACATTATGCAAGAATGCTTTAGATTCTTCAAAAGATTTGACCTTTTTGTCTTCTTCTTCGTGTGCTTTAAGAAATTCCTCTAGTTGTTTCTTGTTTTTGATTGGTCTTTCATATGGGGATTCAATATATTCACCATGATTAATTCTTCGTAAATAGGACTTGTCCAAATTCTTTGGGGTGGATGTGTAGGCAGTTGGGGATGATGGCCTGTAAAAGCTAAAAGAAGAGCTAGTTGTATCAACATTAGTTGATTCAGCACTATTTATCCAACTATTTGCAGAGTAATTCAAAGGTGTAATGGACAAAACAGATGGAGAACTACAGTCTAATGATTCACGCCAAGAAGTGAAACGAAGAGGTTCTTGCTTGCTTGTATTTGAAATATTATCATTATACTTTTTTACCTCAAATCCCAGATCATTGTCATTTATGCGAAACAATCTTTTTTGAGCCGGTGAAATTGGCATCGGTTTGGAAAATACTGACCAAATATAAAAAGTAAATGCAACAAGTGCATTTAGAGATAAAATAACAATAATAATAAGTTCAGTATACCATACCATGCTCATATACGATTCTAAATGAGATAAAATAAGTTCGTTTTTAAGCTCAACTATTAACAAACACGCCAAGAGAAAATTGAAGCAAGACCAAGATAATGAAGATTTTGATCTAGTCATGAAATATTTACGTCTCAAAATAGCACGACATACAGGACTTTGCCAATGAGTCTTCCATTGCAGATTCTTTTTGTCAGTAATAAAAAAGCCAATAGAGCCATAGTACACCGAACGTAAGCTTTCTATTACAAAGCTAGTGTTAATAAGCTTGTATAAACGACAGTACAATATGCACAAAACATTTGCTACCAATATACTACATCTACGAACAAAAAGAAGTGTCTTTGAAGGCACAGATTGAGTGGTTGAATCCATTATAACGTTAACAGTTTATACACAGAAAATATGATCATTTCATTTCTTAATATTCCAAACATTAATCATCAGGCCAAGCCAAATTCGTCGCCGAAAGCTTGCTTTGATGCTTTGCCGATCTTCAAATTTCAAATTCGTCTGTTTTGCAGTGAAAGTTAAAGGGAAACTTTTTGACAAACGCATTAAACTGATGTTAAATTGCAATTCATACAATAAAGAAACTAGTAAAACTCACATCAAAATCACTCATGATTCACAATTTTATTCTTTTGAGAATGTTTTGCTTTAATTAAAAAAAAAAAATAAATAATTTAAGTTTTATTTTTATGCAGTCGCAGAAGTAGAAGTTATCTTTCTTGTTGTCAAAATAAACATTGAAGAAATAAGAAACTTGCTCGTCGTTGTGGAAGTTACGCAAATGTGTATCATCATGCGTGTGTTTTAACTGTTTGATGATTTAATTTTAAATTTAGATGTACCGTTCCTAAATTTTTAAAGCTCAGCTTCGCGTCTTACAGTGGGGCTGAATCATTCTTCGTTTCATTCATGACATTTTGAACCAAGTTCAATATATGTTACTTCATTTATAATCAATATTTCCAACCAAGGGTATTGAACTTTTGTTGCTCACTATTAATTTTATGAAATGATACTTTCCTTTGAGGAAGAAAAGTAAAAGAAATTGTTTTGAAAAATAATTTCCATATGTTTCTGAGTTTTTTTGTAACTGTAAAAGTAGGTCAAATGCTGTATTGAGCTAATGATTCCGGAAATCAATTATTGGAGTGCTTCCTTTTGTCTAAACTGTTCCGTTTAGGAACTTTCTTTTGAAAATCTTGTAAATCTAGCTTATTTCTATGAATAAGTATAATATCTTTTTCTGCTTGGTCTAGGACTCCTGACTTTTTTAAGTAGTTCTGTTAAGATTTAGTTACTAATCTGCATCCTTGTAACACTTCATGAAAAAATTTAAAACGTAGTTTTTATTTCACGAGGAGTTGAGAAATAACTATTCTTTTTTCATTCATAACAATTTCATTTTAGCAATTGTAACTTTTTAGAAAGCAAACTTTTTGGGTGTTGATTGTTTACAATTAAGCTTCATGTTAACTTCTTTAACATACTAAATTTTATCATTTGGGCTTTTTATCAGTTGCATTTTATTACAGTCTGCTCTCGATATCTGGACTTTGCTTAATTCGAATCTCCGCATATCAAAGTGTTTTATTGGTTCCGAATTATTGTTAATGTTGTATAATGGAATTTTTTCTCATTAACTTGATGTTACTTTGCTTATTTCGAAGCTTCCGGCAGTGCTTCAAAAAAAAAAAAATTATTGTCATAATTTTTACTTATTCGATTTATAGAAACAAACCAACCAACCACTTGACCTTTAGATGTCTGAGAGAACTTTTACTGCCATTTTTGCCACTTGCTTCTTTATTGAGGGAGCAATTTGTCCTTTATGGAATACGTAATCTAATGGACATACCCGGGTTCACTCCAAACAAGAGGAAAGACCGAAATGCCCTTGTTGTGTACATTTTCAAAACAAATACTTAAAGATAAGTTATTTTCAGTGTCTCTATTAAAACTTACTGCAAAAGGGGACATAAAATTGAGTTTGAAGAGGGATAAGTAATATAATGGGTTCCCATGACTTATCCTTCCCTTGTTTAAAAATTCTTCACTGAAGATGCTCGACTGATAGCAAAGCTATTACATGCACAACTGGTAGAAAAATCTGCAAAGAAAGTGAAATTTTTTACTAATTTTTTAAGGAACTATTTATTTTATTATTAGAGTCCTATTTTTGTACTTCTGTAAAAAATATCAGAAGGTTTTGTTCTTAATAAGATCACTTGTTTTATGTAGTCGTTGATAGTTTAAAACGCGTAATTGTATTAAAATGTAAAACAAGATTAATCAACTTTTTATCAGACAAAATTTGCTGATTACTACAGATATGCGTTATCGAGGTTATAAAGAATTGCTCTTTCAATGTAAACGAACGAGACATGAGTTTTGAGAATGAAGTGGGAGCTTTAGGATGAACAGTCCTTGGAGAGAGCAAGCCACTTTGTTGCAATGTAAAAATAGTTTCTCACAACCCCTGAAACATGTGTCTGCAGTGATCTGCAAACTACTTTTGTGATAAAGTGTTGATTAATACTTTTTTACTTTTCATTTCAAATACAATGGTTCAATTTGTACATTTTTTTATTTTCCAATGTGATTATTTCAGCCACTGTGTGACTGTGATTTACTGTACAATAACCTGTATTTTTGTTAAATTAGCTTGTATATATGATTTACTACCTCTTTTCAGAAATGGATGATTCAGAAGATAATCATAAATATGTCTCACAGCTGAAAGAAGTTTTTGACAGCTGTGATTCTACTGGAAGTGGTTCTTTAAATGAAGATGAATTAAAGGCTCTGTGTGAAAAACTGCATTTGACTGAACATGCTAACATATTAGCTCATCATCTTTTTGAAAATGATTCAGAGGTTAGTATTTATCCCATAAATTATGTGCAAAAAATTGTTGGCCTTGCTCTTCCATGATTTAATTTTAGTTTAAATTTTGGAGTTTCTCGGGATAAAAAAGTTGAAAATCTTCAAAATTATTTCAAGTAGACTATGAGACTGGCTCTTATGTCCAATTCTGCATGTTTTATCGTAAGTAAATTGAAGGATTGCAAAAGAATGTTTTGTAACTTTGTATTATATTATATATCAACTAGAACATTATCTGTAAAAATTGGACTACTTAGACAAACATTATGAAATGCAATGATGAAATAAAAACTTATTAAGAATCTTAAAAATATATGAAATTGGAGTTCAAATAAAAATACAGAAGATTCAGATGCTAGAAAGCAGTTTTACCCAAGCATGTGACATGGCAATGAGTCGTTTGGCTCTCCATGTAGGTCAAATGACCTCATAGGCGGCTCATACAGGGGGCATAGGGGGTGACTGCCCCCTCACTTCAAAAAATAAAGGGACCTTGCCCCCTCACTTTTCAGAGTTAAAAAGTAATGTTCAATTAAAAAAAAAAGATTTTTTAACTAAATGAATTTATTTATTTTACAAAAATCTACTATTTATGTTATGTTTTAATATTATAATAGACATCTAAACTTAAGTGTGAGTGAATTTATCTGAGTAGTGTACATGCATTCTTCCCTAATTAGCTTATCAATGTAGTATTTATATTTATAAAACATTTAATATCTTGAAGTTTGATTTTTTAAAATTTGGCTTTTCCATCAGAGCTGAATTACAGATTTTCCCTTTAAAGTAACAAATGAAATTAAAACTTTATATCTTTCAGTTTTTATACTTATGTTCAATGTTCAAAAAGTTTTGACTTTAATTATCTGAAATAAATATTGAGAATGTAGATCAAGAGTGAATGGGCAAGTAATTAGCACTGTCCTCATATTTTGGTTTAAAAAATAAATAATTAAAATTCAGCTTTTATTTATATTTTAAGAGTTCTCTGGATTAAAAAAAAAAAAAATGGATTATCGTTGATAATGCTGAATCTTGACCAAGGACTATGAAATTGGTCTAGTTTTGTTGACAGATAAATATGTAAAGAAAAAACATATCTATGACTGTTGAAAAAAATATAAATTTTACAGAAATTCCTTAAGGGCCATTACTGCCAGATCTGTCCCAGTAGATGTTAAAAATAATGACACAATTTCAAAAGCTAGAAATGTTTAACGCATGTTTCATGCCGTATTTTAATAGCTTCATTTAAATCAGCTAAAGTTGTTCATATAACTATTAAGTAAAAAAATATTATGTAAGTTGTTTATTTCTTAACAACTTTCAAACTAAATAGAATATACTATTATCTCATTTTTTATTACATTTTTTTAATAAGGTATAATTGTACATTACTTAAGAGACAGTGCGGTAGAACCTCTACACAGTGGAAAGTCCAAGCCACCCCAGAGACCCAAAATTCTTTACAATCCAAATGGCTTGTGAAGAAATGGAGTAAAATTAGATTTGCAAAAAGTGAAAACCAAATAATTACAGTTTAGAAACAAGTTTTTTAATGACAGCTACATTTAACAAACATTTAATAAAATGAAGAATAAAGATACGCACCTTATTATGTGAAACTAAATTTGATAATCCTTTTTTAACAAAAGATGCATGTCTTGATGACGTGATGTTGCACTAGCGGTGTAGAAACATAACAGCAGCTAGAGTTGCACTCTGGGTTACATCACACATTATCTACATATCATTGATACATATTACGTGTAAATGTTAGCTTTAGTACTCTCTCTTTGTACTTCTTTATACCATGCTGTACAGTACATTCTTACAGTGATATTTTAGCTACTGTAGCAGAGACGAAGTACTACAGTTGGGGCAGAACTAACTTGGCAGCATTGTGAAGACTACGCAGATCTTAATCACTACATTAGGACTTTACCTAGGTTTGCCCCGGCTGTAAGCACTCATGCTTTAACGGGGGTAAACTTGTTTTATTATAAAGTTAAGGAAACAATCTTCAGATAGCCATTGAGATAATAAAGAGTTTTAGTAGGCTATCTAATAAATTCGAATTTTCTATTATCTATATAGAGCTCATCCTCAAATAACTCAGTTTTCTGAATTTTCACTGTATTTTGTACTACTATAATTATAAATAAAAAGATTTACAACATTAATTAGGTTCAGCCAAATTTGCCAAATCACAGAGCCCATAATCCAACCTGGTCAAAGTGACCTAAACTTTTTCCATTTCTTATGTATAAAGGTTTTTTTTTTTCCTTTTTTAATGGAAGAATTTTTGTTCGGAGTCAGCAGATTACATCTAATCGTTCATTATTCAATTGACATTACATACTGCTCATAGTACATTAATGAAATGTTTGTTCTACCAGGAAATGTAGCATCATTGTGTGTAATTATTTAGAGAACAATTTATGTGTAATCTTAATGTCAACTTATAAATAATTTTTCGACAATACCCATAGGTCAAGTTTGAAGATTTCAAAGAATGCTTCGTTGCCATTTTAACTCAAGGCATTTCAAGTGAAGGATCTAATGAAGCCACTGAGGACACAGCAGGTGATGAATACTTATGAAGTTTCTTGAGGCATCCAATTCTAACAAAGAAAAAACTAAATGAATTTTTATATAATCAGAAGAGATGTCATTCTTCTCCGTGGTTTATAAGTTTGCGTTTAAGCGTCTACCAAAATTGCTGTAACCAGCAAGCAAAATTGGAAAGCAGCACCTGCACTCACAAATTTGCTTCATTGACTGTTGTTACAGAGTTGCTATGGAGTTTCATCCTTAGGTGAATGCTTACTGTAAAATATAGAGGTTTACTACCTCGATCTGTGTTTTGGCTCTTCCTGACTGATGATTTAACCACTTACCTGCTGAGGAAAACTGACGAGATGCGCTCCCCAGTGCCACTGTTTTTCAGGCAGGTGCGCACAGTTATGCAATAAGAAAATCAGTCGAAAATTTTGTACAATTAATGAAAATACAAGACAACGTGTCCAAAAGTACAAATAAAAAATTAAAAAAGAGTTTGCAAACTCTAGCAAATATAGCTATTTCGGGGCTATTACAAATGAAGCCCCATCATCAATGCGAAAAGAGGATGGTTCAACTGACCATGGTCAAGTGAACTCTTGACTGTGGTCAGTTGAACCATCCTGTTCTCACACTGATGATGGGGCTTCATTTGTAATAGCCCCGAAATAGCTTTTTGCTAGAGTTTGCAAACTCTTTTTTAATTTTTTATTTGTACTTTTGGGCACGTTGTCTTGTATTTTTAACTTAGTTATGCTGTGTAGTGGAGGACAAAAAAGAGGTGCATTTTGCGACAAAAACCTTTTTACTTTCACAGAATAAAGAAAATGAAAAAAAAAAGAACCAAAATTCAAAATTGAATGTTTAGAATAAGTGTAATGAAACATATGTTAGAACTTATCTGCTGTGTGAAATTTCCTAAAACAATGTTGAACACATAAGCCTACATCATATTTATTGCATTGATAGCGGGTTTTGCTTTTGAGCAAACCATACATTTTCTCGATGCATTTTAAAATTTTTCATATCCAGTGGTATCCAATGTTGGGCGTCTTTCAGAGAATAGTCGCAATCAGAACCCTCTTCGTCTAACCTATTATCATATCTCGACTTTTATGATCCTGAAGATGATGGAAAATAGTCGTCAAAATCACTCTCATCACTGTCAGACATTTTCATAAAAAGATCTTCCATTTCACACAATAAACGAAAACAGACTTGTATTTCCGACAGGCGTATATATACGCCAGCTGTAGGGAACGCATCGGTAGAGTCGGGTGTATATATACGCCACGGGCAGTTAAAGGGTTAACACTTAAGTATAGATATTAATAATGATATAACCAAAAGAACTGTAGTTTGGATTTGTTGTTTTTGTTGACAATATTTTGTCTATCAGTTTCTATTTGTTATTTGAAACACTGACTGCTCTGTTAATTCTTTACAGGGCCCAATTTAGAAATATCCCCATAGTAAGCTTTTTGTAATGGGAAAAGGAAATTATCAGTTTATACTCCTAATTTTTAATTAATCATCTAAAGATTAGGTACAATCGTACAAATGTGAATATTTATCATTCATTATTAACTGGTAAATGAAGTTTTCATGATCTTCTGAAAATAAAATTGTTCTTCTTATAAATAGCCTTTAAAGCAAATAAACCGGCTTAAACCAAAAATACCTGGTAAAAAAAGTTTATATTTGGCTTTTTCCAAAAAACTTCATTTTTTACAACCCTGATTTCTTATTTTGGTGGTTGTTTTATTTTGTCTTTTTTTGTGAAGAAATTATTTCTGAAGGAAGTTTGCTAAATATAGATACTGTCGTCCTCACTTAATAGGGTAACGGATAAACAAATATCCCGCGAGTGTTATTTTATACGAATAAAATATCCCAGAACCAAATATTTCCTTATGCCATAGATGCAATGTTAAAAATCACTGCTTGATCGAATACCTCACTTAATCAAATAATTTCAAAATAAATCAAATAATTCTTGGAACCAACAGTATTCGTTTAAGCGGGGCCGACAAGAAATAATTTCTGGTATACAAATAAAGCTTTATGTCAGGCCCGTCATTGGGGGGGGGGGGGTCAATTGTCCCCCCCCCCCGGTTTCAGAAATCAATGTATTTACATATAAGTGGGCGTGGTTTTTGCTGTTTTCCGATGGAATTGCATTGTGTTTGCACCCTTCCCCCCCCCTGGAAAAACTTGAAATGACGTCCCTGCTTTATGTATGTGTGTATTCTGCTGTATTCGTTGTAAAATAAATTGTTGTTGCTGTTTCTTAAATTCTGACACATTTCAAATTATTGACAGATCGAGAAGTGTCTCCAAAATTCACGTTGGGACGAAAAAAATATGGAAGGCGTTCCCGACCTGCTTCTATTGCAGATGATGATGATGATGAATCAGTTACATCACCAGTTGCTATGACTCCTCAAAGCTCTACAGATTTTTCTTCTGCAGACATATCTGCAAAAGCTTTTTCCTCCGTAAGTTTTAACACAGCTTTTTGCTATCTTCTTAAAATTATTTGATCTTTAATTTAGTAAATCATTTTCCCCATTGTTTAGCTTGGGAAAATCCAAAACATTCATGTGATTGGCATATTTGAATTATTTGGGGAGAAAAGGCTAACATTAGATTAAAAATTAATTTGTATGGAAAGTAATAAATTTGTTGCTTAAAAATTTATAACTGTCTATCTCAAGCTTTAAACTTCTATTAAGATTCCAAAGTTTTTATGACTAAGAGTCATAATTAATTTGTTATTATTCAGTTTTTAATTTTTTTAAATTTATACTTCTTTTTTTTTTCGATCAAATTTCCACTCGGGGATATTTTTGTAAGTGTTTTGATATTTTGCATGTTACATTTTGCATCTATTTCTTAATTTTGTTTTCTTCTCTGAGAATCCTCTCTCATTAATTCTTCTGAAGACTTTTCTGTACTTTGAATGTTGTTGTTAAATCTAAACGAAGAAATAATTACAGAGCTATGGTGTAATGCTTAATCTTTGTGAACAAAGCCCTTGTTCCATTTTCTGTATAAATCTGTAATTTTGAAATCATTGTTGCATTGAAGTGTATGTAGTCAGGGCCGCGCCAAGCCTGATCGGCGCCCTCGTGCAAATGTCTTCTGAGCGCCTTATGCAGTAACGTTCGATAGTTAACACCAGCAGTGATTTTTTAAAGACAAATATAATTTAGAAAAAATATGTTTCGCGGAAAATGTCACCCCCCCCCTAAAAATACTTCCAAATGTCGAAAAACTCCTTCACACATAACATTATATTTCCATTCTTTTCAAAATGATTATTCTCAATTTTCGTTCTATTTTTTGAGCAGTAGGTTTTTTTTTAAATATCTCGAAACATTTATTTCGTAAAAGCGTTAGAATACAAAGAATGTTAAATTTTAGAAGCTGAAACTAAAATAGTAGGTTTTTGAATAGTTGAATTTAAAAAAAGTACATGACTACAATTTCTTTTGTGTCAAATTCAAGTCGTTCATATAACGTAATCAACGAGTAAAGGTCCAACAAACAGTTTTACCGTAATCTCTAAGATCGCTTTGCCTGATGATCTTTCGACGTGTATTTATTAATTAATTATTTTTATAATGAAAACATGCAATGGGTGTGAAACTAGATCTGTGTGTTGTTTTTGTGCAGAAAAAGTTTCAAATTAAAAAAAAATATATATATTTTATCTAGCTATTTTTAATTCTTTTGGGAGGAGTTAAAAAATGGCTAAAATTTGCACATAGACAGGCTCGTTGTTTTAAAGTTGTCCTGAGAGCGGGGTCAAAGGGTGCAAATTTTATCGGTAAACAATAAAAACCAAGCCGACTGTTAATATACTGATTTCCCAAAGCCTCCCCCCCCCTCTCTAACGACGAGCCTGGTTTTCGAGAATTGCATTCAACTCTCAATCATTTCAAGCTAATGTTCTAACTCAAATAACACTCCTTTATTACTGTGCCCCAAATAGACTTCATTATTTTACCTTAAATAATCACAAAATTTAAAAGTGTGAAGCTGGCTAAAAGTGAATACTAATTATTATTACTGTAAGTTTTTGAAAATCTGCACATGCGAGAGGACCACACACATGACTTTCTTGCTGCAAATAACTCAGCAAATTGGGGGTATAATATAAAAACAAAACGACGTTTTCGACATGAGCTATACGAGCTCTATCACCATTGAAAAGGATGCAACTATTCTATTGTGTCCAATCTGGATAGAATAAAAATTCATAAACAGAAACATTTGTAAGCTGAAATGTTCAAATCTTGACATTACATTTAACAATTTAAGTGATTAAAAATATCGCTAAACATTTAACTAGATAAATATAGGAATAACTCTGAATTTTAAATATTGCTTATAAAACCAAACTACTACTCGTCAAATACTTCTCATAAAAAGTTTTCAGATTCACTTAAATTCCTATCGAGTGTAACGTCCGGTTTTATGTGTAGCCAAAAATCGGAGCATGACAAATATTCAATTTTGGAATATCTTGTACATTTTTACTTCATATTTCAAAGTTATTTCGAGTTCAATAGCTCCTTGAATACACCATTGTGTTTCGGAAAAAGAAATATTTTAAACATCAAAGTTAACGTAGCTCTAAATATCTCTCGAATTTGCATTTGATAAATAATTAATCACACTTTTTTGTCTGTCAAAATACAACAACAGGGTACTGATTATATTTCTGAATTAAAGTATAAAGTCGAGGATATTCCTCTTATAATCGGAAACTGAAATCTTTCCCGGAAAACCAATAAAACCCGGATTAGTAAAAAGGCATTAAATTTAATAGGAAATACAAATGCATTGTCCAATGGTCTTTTTTTTTTAATTAAAAAGACTAGTGTTTGAAGCATATACGAGATAATCGTGTGATTATGGGGCAATTCCACGTCAAATCAATCAAAAAAAATAAGTTTTTGACCTGACCATCCCCGATTTTTACAAAATTTGGTATGAAGGACACATATGGCAAGATAAGTAGTTCTGCAAATTTTTAGATTTTTATTGTAAAAATTGTACGAAATACAAGGCTGTAAAAAAGCGTAAAAAGTGCGAAAAAAGCGAAAAGTTGTCACATTCTAATGACCGTAACTTTGCCCCTAATTACAGCAGAGTAAAAACTTAAATGCCGTTGCAAAGCTGAAGAATGGAGCTTTCTTTTGATATATTACATGACTTTATTGCGACAGGTTAAGGTTTCAAGGTCATTCACCGTGACTTTTGACCTTGAATATCTCAAAACACGCCCCCTTAGAATTTCTTCAAAAAAATATATTTTATAGCTCCAACACTATACTTCCACTATACCAAAACTTAGGCTGGCACCGCAATGGCAAGTTACTCAACAAAAATCAGGAATGTTTACATGTTTTACATTAGGAACTCCGTATGTCAAGTCAGGCATTTTCTCGACATCACCATTTTCGATTTTAATGAAATTTGGTGTGAAGGACACATGCAGCAAGATAAGTAATCCTGCAAATTTCTTTATTTGTATTGTAGAAATTGCGCAAAATACATTACTGTAAAAAAAACGTTAATAAAAGTGTAAAAAACAAGAAAACTTGTAACATGCAAATGCTTTTAACTTCTCTTCTAATTACAGTAGAATGAACGTTCAAAAACCAATGTAAAGAAAAAAAAATAAAGCTTTCTATTGATGTACTATATCACTTTTTTAAAGAAAGGTTAAGGTTGAATATCTTAAAAGACACCACCTTAGAATTTCTTGGAAGAAAAAGTATTTTATAGCTCTAACTTTATTCTTCCACTGAACCAAAACTTAAGCTGGCACCACAATTAGAAAGTACAATTAAGACAGTTTACATATTTTTCTTAAATGTTTTACATTACTTCTCTCCTACTATAATTTTTTTATGTGTTATTCCTGAAATATGTATATTTTCACAAATGAACAGGTTTCTCAAATAAGGACTAGAATGTAAAATCAATTTTATTTGATAAACATAATTTTTATCTGTAATTAGTAACAAATCTTGGAAATCAAAAACTGCAAGTTTTAGCCAACGACAAAGCTTTCCGTATAGAGGCAGTTTTTTTTAACAACCAATGTTAGAAATTCTGCTCCAACATTAATAAAATTATCTGTTAAAGCTCTATAACAACTAATTAAGTAGCCTCGAATTATTTTAAGAAAAAAAGGAGTTGTATCATTACATTACTCACCAGAAATTCTAATTACAAGACTTTAATGTAATCCCTCGAAAAAGAAAAAGAAGGAAGGCCTGGCTCCACAGTGGATAGGCATTGTACAGTTAACGGGTATATACATCCTGCTTACAGTTCTGCCGATATATTTTAATAATTTTAACCTTTCCTCATCTTATTGGTTGATATTGTGTCGCCTTTGAAAATATTTTTAATACCTACACGTACTGGAGCTGGAGCACTTTAGTTAATAACATTTCAGACCTCAATAAAGTGAGGCCATCTTTTCGGTGACTATATCTCCATTTCTCTTTGCTCGATAGAATATGTCAGACCACTTTCAGTTTGTAAGTCAACCTTCGCAACTACGGATGTTTTGTCCATTTCCAAAATATCTGGCTTCTGTGGGTTCGAGAATGACTCAGATGGTCCATGTAGATGCAAAAAACTTACTTTGACTTTTTCTGTAAGAATATTCACATCCAAAACACAGCCAGTCCATCAATGCTTATCATGCACCACTACAACATAGCCGTGAAAATCCTCTATATCCAGCTCTATTGGATTTAACAAAACTGTTTCAACCTTGTATTCACTTGAGCTTGAGTATAGCTTTGTTTTGATCGTTGTGATCGTAATTGTCATTGGCTAAAACTTGCAGTTTTTGATTTCCAAGATTTGTTACTAATTACTGACAAAAATTATGTTTATCAAATAAAATTGTTTTTACATTCTAGTCCTTATTTGAGAAACCTGTTCATTTGTGAAAATATACATATTTCAGGAATAACACATAAAAAATTATAGTAGGAGAGAAGTAATGTAAAACATTTAAGAAAAATATGTAAACTGTCTTAATTGTACTTTCTAATTGTGGTGCCAGCTTAAGTTTTGGTTCAGTGGAAGAATAGTATTAGCGCTATAAAATACTTTTTCTCCCAAGAAATTCTAAGGTGGTGTCTTTTAAGATATTCAACCTTAACTTTTCTTTAAAAAAGTGATGTAGTACATCAATAGAAAGCTTTATTTTTTTTCTTTACATTGGTTTTTGAACGTTCATTCTACTGTAATTAGAAGAGAAGTTAAAAGCATTTGCATGTTACAAGTTTTCTTGTTTTTTACACTTTTTATTAACGTTTTTTTACAGTAATGTATTTTGCGCAATTTCTACAATACAAATAAAGAAATTTGCAGGATTACTTATCTTGCTGCATGTGTCCTTCACACCAAATTTCATTAAAATCGAAAATGGTGATGTCGAGAAAATGCCTGACTTGACATACGGAGTTCCTAATGTAAAACATGTAAACATTCCTGATTTTTTTTGAGTACCTTGCCATTGCGGTGCCAGCCTAAGTTTTGGTATAGTGGAAGTATAGTGTTGGAGCTATAAAATATATTTTTTTGAAGAAATTCTAAGGGGGCGTGTTTTGAGATATTCAAGGTCAAAAGTCACGGTGAATGACCTTGAAACCTTAACCTGTCGCAATAAAGTCATGTAATATATCAAAAGAAAGCTCCATTCTTCAGCTTTGCAACGGCATTTAAGTTTTTACTCTGCTGTAATTAGGGGCAAAGTTACGGTCATTAGAATGTGACAACTTTTCGCTTTTTTCGCACTTTTTACGCTTTTTTACAGCCCTGTATTTCGTACAATTTTTACAATAAAAATCTAAAAATTTGCAGAATTACTTATCTTGCCACATGTGTCCTTCATACTAAATTTTGTGAAAATCGGAGATGGTCGGGTCAAGAAGGTGATTGATCTGACGTGGAATTGCCCTATGGTCAAATTGTTACTTTTTGAAACTGAAAAGTTTACCTAAACTGTAGTCTATAATATGTTAATATTACGCACAAGAAAATAAGATGCAAATATGCTTACCGTATTTTTTTATGCAGGATAACATAAAGTAGTCGAATCATCGCGAACAATTGTTAAAATACTAAAATACATTGCACTAGAGAAAATATTACATAGTATTGATTCAACAGAATGAAGAAACCTATTGAAGAGTAGAAGATTTGCTTGGACTCTTCTGCTTATAACCTTATAGACATGCTGAAATAGCTTACACGGCGCCTCATCATTCTGGGAAGAAAAGTGCTGATGTGTGCATTAACGTACCATATTTCCAGTGTAAAAAATTAAGCTTTTGAATAGCTTGTTTAGACACAACAAGGCAATAATTTTTTCCTTTATGAGTGGGTAGGAAGACGTATTGCTTGTCTCATTGAGCAATATAATTTCATCACCAGAGTTCGTTTTTATGAAGAGTTCAACTTTATGTATTTATTTTTTTATTTATTTATTTATTTATTTTTTCTGTTTGGAGCTTTTTTGGTTGGTAGAGCTCGGCACCTTTTAGGCTTTGTCGCCCCGTGCGCCACACAGCTTTGCACATTGGCACGGCGGCGCGGCCCTGTATGTAGTTGAAATCAAATGAGACACAGTGGAGTGTTAGAAGGAAATATATGTCAGAAACTAAATACATGATGTATTAGGAAACATATGTAATATTTAAACATTTACTTTTACTTGTTGAATGTTTTGTATTCAATAATGCCTTGTGCTTAATGGGCCATTAATATTCCTCTTTCTCCCAGTTTAATTAAAAGCTTGATTTGGTTTGGAATACCTTACGATTTAGCTTCGTGGATAGACAGCATTTCTTTAGTGAAAATTAGAGAAAAAAATATTCCTGGCTACTCATGCAGTGTTTAGTTGTCTAATTGTTTTTGTTGCAGTTAAGTAGAGTGAATAAGTTCACTAAGAGCTTAACAGGGGATTTCTCAGTGGTTGTAAAGGCAGTATGGCGTCAGAACCACCTCTTTTTAAAGATTTTTTCCCCATTGGGGGGGGGGGGGTCGATTCATAAACATGTATTTCATTACTTTTATTAAAATTAATTCTTTCTGTACTGGACATTCTCTGCAAGTCTGATTTTATTTTTTATCTAGAAATGTTTATTTTAGGTGGACTTTATTGTATCCATAGCTTTATCTATGACATTTCTTTTGCAGGGAGAAAATGTAGCTGGAAAAAGACCTATGAGTCCAAGTTATACTCAACAACCTCCCACGAAATCTGGCCGCATGACCGCTGAGTTCAGAGCTGATAGCAATGAAAGTCAGGAAGAAGTCAATGTTTCACAGCGATCATCTGAATCAGATGGGGATTTGAGTCAGTCATTTGACAGTAATCCAGTTCAGTACTTGCAAGATACATGGAAGAAACTTGGCATTGGCCAGAGTGGGTACTTGAATGTCGAGGAACTGGCTTTGGTATGCGAACATATTGGAATGGATATGACTGAAGAGGTAAATTGCAAAAAATGCTTGCGCCTACTAGCTGCGATATGTAAATTTTCTAATACCGGAACACTAGTAGAAAAGAATTGAATCTTAAGTCGTGACCAATTCTATTTGGAAAGGGATTTTTTTTTTCTCAAAACTTGTACCAAAAGAGTGCTCTGGTGTGTTCCGGCACTGAGTTAATCTCATATTTACAGCAAGGTTGATATTGGTTTTCCTTATGATATAGTTTTTTGGTCTTATTTCAATGGACAACAGAATACAAACTAAGTGATTTAACTGGAATTTACAATTAGTTCAATTATGTTTTATATTCAACATTCAAAGCAGTTTACTTTCATGTTTCAAAACTTGCTATATCTATATTTTACTAAGTTTAACTTAAGCCAGTAGTACTTAACCTATGTTCCATGGTCCACATCCGGCTCACTAAGCAGATCCGTGTGGCCTGTTGTGTTGTTTAATGTTACAAATCAAAAAGCCCAATTAATGACAATGTAAAAAATTTGGAGTCATATCAGGCCTGTCATTTGGGCGATGAGGGGGGGGGGGCTTTGAGAAATTGACGTATTTACGTATAAATGGGCATGGTTTCTGCTATTGTTAGGTATAATTAACATTGAATACATAATCTTTGTCCCCCCTCAGAAAAATTCGAAATGAGAAGCCTGAGTCGGATATTTAGAAATTGGTTTCTGAAAAACAGAGGCAGGTAATAAAAGAAACATCAAGGGATAATTACAACAATCATTGGTGGATAATTTTTTTCAATATTTTACATTTTCCCTTGGTATTTAGAATATTTTTAAATGTTTTGAAATTTTATGACTTCTGGCCTACGAGAATTGTTTTACTATATTGTACTGCTCTGGGGGAAGAGGTTGGGCACTATTGTACTTAAGCAGTGCTTTTTAAAATTTTTGACTTGTTCTTTTGAAGTATGGCACCCATTCACTTTAAAACTAGTTATAACTATTTGAAAATATTTATTGAAAACTGATTGTCGCTTTAAAACTGTCTATATAACATGCCACGCGGACACCAAAACAAAAGTCCTCTTATTCAAATTTGTTAAAATGGACATAACGAGTTTTGAAACGTTATCACTGATAAGTGTGCTTGACATATGAGTATAAGTCAAATGTTCGTTTTAAAAGATTAAAACGAGGGTTCGATTTCTTTTGGAAGAAGCCAATTTCTTCCAGGATTGTGGAAGTAAGGCAACGATTGGAAGGGACTGGAAAAACCAAGAGAAAACAAACCAGTACTAGGACTGTGCTTAGAATTTTAAGTTATTATTCAGTAAATTAGCCAAATTTCAATTCTGAGCCAAATTTTGAAATTTTTAATCAGTCTTTTAATTATTTGCTTTTTTAATGCAATACACATATATTTTTTCTTTGTGGATATTTCTGCGAATTTTCCGTTCACCAATACTTTTGCCAAATCAGTTTTTCTTCACAGAATTTTTGATTTTATTGCAAGTGGCAAATGTTAGCGTGGGCCCTGCAGTTGTTAAACATTTGACTGTGTTGAATTAGCATAAATGTGTTTCAAAGCATAGTTTCATCTACTGTAAAGTAGATGTAATTGATTAGAAATTATTTGCCTTTTATCCTCAGAATTTTTAAATTTTGGTTTTTAAGTGAGATACATTGGAATATAAGGAACCAATATGTATCATAATATGAAGTTTCAACTGTGTTAAAAAAGAAAAAAAGTAGATTTTATGCTAGATTACATGACCTAAAAATTCCCCCAATAGTCCGAAACCCCATAAAAATAGACTCAATGATAGTGTTAAAATAAGGGTTAGATTCTATAGACAAAAAAATACTTTCTTTACAAAGGTATATTAATTTTTAAGTGTAATAATTTTGATACTCATGTACAACGTGTATAAAGAAAATATGAATAAACTTATTAGTTACAAAAAAGAGCTGGTTATGACAGGTTTTTTGGTAGTCATTATTTATTTTTCTCTGTAGTTCCTTGTAGTGCATTAGCACATCCATGATCTCGTGTCACTTCTGTGAAGAGATCTTTTTATACTAAGAAATCAGAAAGATTATTTGCCATTGTATAGAAATGGCTCAAGACTTTTAATATTAAAGATTTAATCCATTTGGTTGGTTGTCTGTCACTGATTTTGGATGACAGACTTTTGGTTGTTTGTCATTGATGTCCATATCCCTGTTGATTTGTCCTCCTTTGTCTCTTCTAGAAGCTCTTCTTTCAGTGAGCTTTGAATTATATGATTTTAATTACTTTACTTCTGAGAAAGAGCTCTGAGACCAAAAAAATGTCTGAAGTAGCCCAAACAAGCTTACATTTTGTATATTCTATACAATTTGGATTTTGAAATAGGTGAAAATTTTATCTGTTTTCAGTGCTACATCCACATAAATCAAAACTCATTGATGTAAAAAAAAAAAAAAAAAAAACATGTGTAATCAAATTACCATCGTAAAATGAGGGTCTATTATACTCATGATTTATTGTAAGCAAGACTATGATCATGTCCGTAACACATACGAATCATTACGTTTTAAATTTGAGAAAAGTTTTTAGAATATTGATACTAGTAATGATAATACAGAATGGTTCCTTATATTTGAATCTACTATTCTTAAAAGCCAAAGTTTAAAATGCCGGGAATAAAATGCAGTTATCTGCATGTGAATGTCACATTAGTGCAAATAGACTGAGCACTCTCCTTGAACATTTTAAACATTTTTCTTTAAATTAGTGTTAATGAAAAAAAAAGTTTGTAGGTATGTTACCCATAATAGCTAGTTTTCCTTAACTTACCTAAATCTGAATTAATTCATTACCTGCAAAATGCTTTTGATTTATTAAATGATGTATTTTGTTGTTTTAGGTTGTTGCTCAACTCTTTGAGAAATTAGATTGTGATCAAGATGGTCAAATTAGTTTCGATGAATTTCTACAAGGCCTTTTTCAACACGGAGATCCCCAAAGCTGTGATTCACCAGTTCTAAAGTCAGAACAGTCAAAATCTGTTTACAATGAAGGATCTCGTGAGGATCATCAAATTTCAAATACTTCAGTATCAGGGATATTTTCATGCATCGATGTGAATAACACAGGGTAAGTTTATAGATAGTTTATTAAAGCATTTTGTTTAACTGTTGCTATAATTGTTGGTTAGATTTTGTTTATTATTTAGTTTTTTTGCATAATAAAAAACATTACTTAATTTATCCTAAAGACTATCTCTTCGTTCACTGATTTGTAGGGTGTTTTCACTAACACAGTAAAACTTTAAGTGTTCAGCACAGATCGCTCATTTTATATTTATTTGCTTTGAAATGTATTATGCATTATGTATCATCTAACCATTTCCTTAATATTAACGAAAGATAGTGTTTCTTATATTTTTGAAGGGGGGAAAAATTAGAAAATTGTTTACATATTCATGATGGTCATGTACCTGCATTGTGTACCGTTGAGTACATGTTACATAAGGGAATTGAAAGAAAAGCACTGGAAAGCTGCATTTTATGTAATTGTAAAGTTAACATCTACATGAAAAAAATCAGGTACCTGTCTTTGTAGTAAACTAACCAAGTTTGAAAGCAGCAAAAGATAGTTTAACTTAAAGAACATTTAGTTTAGTCTTCCGATATTCATTTTAGTTATGAATAGAATTTCATGAAACTTAACTTTAAAAGTGTGCTGTTCATTTTGTGGTCATCATATACCATTTCTCAGTAGCTTAACAGCTTCATAACTGTTTCAGATTTAGGAAATTGAACTATTTCTTTATTGAGATAAAGAACTTTGCTTAGTTTCATGATATATTTCAAATACTTCACTTGAAATTCAAAATTTATATTATCGACCTTTATAATTTTCTTACCTAATGAACTATGTTTTTCTTCTTGAAAACAAAATAAATAAAAATTTCCAGCTGAAAAAATGTTACATTCATGTCCTGTTCCAATTTAATTGACTAAGATATCAGTATCCATTTACTATTACCATAATTGTTGCTACCTTTGAACCTCATAACTCCTTAACTATCCTGAACAGAATCACCCAGTTAAATTTTTTAGAACTTTATTGGTGTTCACTTGTGTGTCATGTAGAATTGTTCATTAGTGAAACATGGTGTCTGATTAAGGAAATACTAAACTGCTATGTTGTAAGTTTTACTATAAATAAAAGTTATAAAGATATCCTTGCTGTTTAAATTTTTATCTCCATCACAAAGCGCCATTTTTTTGCAATTTTCAAGGAGATAGTACGTTTTTAAACATTTAGTTTCCACACATTTTTTTGACCTAAAACCCTCTGGAGATTTTGTGAAAGCTTTCATAAGTGAAGTTTCATAAGTTTAACTTAAAAGGAAGCTATTTCCTTGAATCAAAATCATTAAATGCCAGAAACGAATTTAAATTAAAGCAATGTATGTATCCGATGACACTTCATTTAAAAATCATTTTCACAAATGAAATTAATTTAATTTATGCATATATATATTAAAATAACAAAAAAGGTATTAATGAAACATAAAATAAGATAATAAAACACCAGCTTTAGTTGCAGACATGAAATTTCAAAAAAATATCAGAAGGTAATCTGGTGATGAGCTTACGAAGAAATCTGGTCACGTGGCTGGTGTGTTTAACTTGTGTCGAGAAAATATTCTGTTGGTTTCCGCCGGGGCTGCTTTTTCTTGGTCTATGTTTAGTTGAGAAAAGCCAAAAAGTGGTTCACTAACTAAGTGGTAAATCTTTTGGTATTATTTGTATTAATACTATACAAATAACATAATCAGTCATAACGAGCAACTGTTTAAAAATTAAAGTCTCACTAAATTGTGACTGACACTCAGTTGCATAGTTGTTATAGCAGGAAGTTCTGAGTCCAGTCTTGTTCCGAGGGCATGGATTTGTACAGCGGAAAAGACATGTTATTGATTATTATAGTACTTCGTTCCATTGTGTTATAGTGATTTAGATGCCACTTTAAGCCGTAGGAACAAGCAATAAAGGCAATTCTTGCTTGGTTTATGTAGATAAAAGTATGAAACAGTCTGTTACGTAGATTACAACCCAAATTTACAATTAAAGCACTGACTAAACTGTAATAGAGCCATTCCAGCATTAAGTGTGTGACATTTTGATGCCATTTTTGGGCAAATAGCACTAGCTAGAAGTATTTTGTTAGATTGATATTTGAAAAACTTACTGGCGAATATTTTAAGTAATTGTATTAGATGTCTATTTTAAAAACCTCATTGGAGCATTAAAACTAGTGTATATGTTAAATTAACTTTAAGAGAAGTTGTGGGAATCTTTTTACATTATTATTACACCCTGAGAAAATTTTTGAAGGGAATAAAAGGTTACCTTTGAATCTTTTTTTGGAGATTACAAACTCTAAGAATAAGTGAACAAGTATTCATAATCAGATACTCTTTCTTTTTTTTCTAAATTTCCTCTAATTATGAAAATTTATTAACAAACTAAGAACAATACAACTTCAAAGCGCTTGCTTCTCATTAAATTTTGCGCCTTCATAGTATAAAAGAAGAACAATTCATCCGTTGATAAACTTCAACAACAGTGGGCTGCTCGTTTTTCGTTTGTCTGTTTCAACGTTCGGTGACAGAACCCATAATAAAACAACATGAAGACGATGCCACTCGCGAAACTGGAAAAGACTGCCACGAGTGCCGGTATGTGGTACCAGACGCCTGGGTCGTTCCTCAGGAACCAGAGGGTCATGAGGACACAGTTCTCTGCGAAGACGATGGCGTAGTAGGCCGAGTACTTGTACCTGGTTGGCTCCGCCTTGACATTCAGGTAGTATATCACATAGGCCACGCCCACTACCATGTTCCAGATATATTCTTTGCACTGGTGCAGCTCCCCTCCTTTCCGGCAGAAGCGCGTTTGCTGGTGCATGACCCAGACAGTCATAACCCCCCAGTGTCCGATGCAGAAGGGGAAGAGCCAGAAGTGGTATTCTTTGGTGAAGAGAGCCAGGGTGCAGGCTCGAGACCCGATGATGCAGAAATGCCACAGGAACTGGAGGAGGCGACCAACACTGTTGCCACGCCTCTTGCCAGGCGTGGTTCGATGGAGGGCGTGGTTGTAGGAAGTGATGGACCAGGCAAGCTGGAAGAGGGATGAAGTGGCGCAGATGCCCTGGATGAGGACTGTGGGGGAGGAAAAGAACATTTAAATTCCAAATAGTAGTATACAGCTAAGAATGATTAAATAATGAACACAGTGAAACGTTGTTATATATTACAATATCCAGATTTCACCCACTCCGGATGTTATGTCACTTTTTCAAAGACAGAACCTTTTAGCATATAGTTTTAATCTTAGCGGCTCTGAATTTCACAACTGTTCTTATTGTAAAACTCCAGCTGCCATGACTCTTTGGGCTGCTTAGGCCGTTTCAATGTCTTATACAGGATTGGAATTTTCTTTACAATTGAAATATTTTCAGTTAAATAATGAAAACAACCATACAAGTTTACTGTAAGAATTCCTGACAAGCGATTAGAGATTTGCATTATTAAAGCTCAAGTATGCTTCTTCAAGAATGTACATGAATGGTAGTGTTCTGAAAAAACATACTTTAGCCT
This sequence comes from Uloborus plumipes, assembly GCA_038373865.1. Taxonomy (NCBI): domain Eukaryota; kingdom Metazoa; phylum Arthropoda; class Arachnida; order Araneae; family Uloboridae; genus Uloborus; species Uloborus plumipes. Next base: position 82,335 of record JAXGGA010000978.1, read on the forward strand.
TTAACATGAGAGATAATAGAAAGGAATGCAATGTGGATGGATTTTAAAACCAGACTAGTTAAGTAGTAGGTGAAGGGGCAGAGCTGGTTAGAGGGGCAAGCGACACAAGCAGCAGTTGGGGCGCCAAGCGCGGCCAAACAGAAAAGAAGAGGAAAAGTAGAAGAAGTGAAATTATTGAAAGGGAAATTAAAAAAATCGAAATAATTTCACACACATCTCCAGATTTTGAGGCCTCCCTCAACTGAATCTTACGAAGTCAACACCAAAATTTTGCTTTGTTACTACTTTTAACATTATAGAGTCCGTGAGGATACTTGTAATGTTTATATATAACAAATATTTTGAAATGAAAAATTCGCTGGGTTAAAAACAAAGTTTCTAACTAAATCTTTTTTCCGAGTTTCAGAACAAAAGAACTACATTTTAGCTGCTTTTCGTCAACCGCTGTTGCCAAAAATTACCTTAGCTCTTATATATATACATATATTTATATTAAAAAATAATTGCTGGAATTTTGGGTGACTCCCTTTGAGAATCTATTTTCCTTTGTTCTCATCAGATTCTCTTTCTGAAATTGAAGAGTGCATATCCCATAACTTTCATGATTTTTGCTTATTGTAAACATCGATTCGTATAATTGCTTTCGGGTCAAGAACAGCTCATATGGTACTTTAATAACACGCATGGTTTTGTTTTGAAGAAACAAACCAAAAAATAGGCAACTTGCAATCACAGAAAAATGATTAAAACAAATCTTGATTTAAAAATGACTACAAAATGTAGTTTGCTTTAAAGAAAGGTTCCTTTGCCTTTGAGTTACAACCAGGGTTGCTAGATTTAAGAACTGTTAATACGGGACAGGTTTCGAGGAGGGGGGGGGGAGATGAAGTCTAAAAGTCGAATTTTTACAACCTTGACTTTAACAAACTTTTCTCACAAATGTATTCATGAAGAAAGCAATATACGAATAACATATGAATATAAACTTCATTTGTTGCAATTGTATTGTTATTTTACTTCAAGAATATTAGTGTGAAAAGTTTTAACACTAAAAATTGTGAAAGTTTGTGTGTCTCTGCTATTGACCCCCTTTCCCCCTAAAATAAGGCATAATAAAATTGTTTTTAAGGAGTTGCATCACTTTTACAATGAACTACATCTCTGTTAAATGGATTGTCACAATGATTTCTGCTCTAGCTAAACATAAGACTAAGATGATTACACTTTAGAACAGAAAAATGTTATGATTCAATCATTTTTTTTATAACTCTTGTTTCAAATTTTTTGTTTCACCGTTTTTTTTCTCAAAATAATGTTTCGTTTTGTAAAATGTTGCTCCCAGCAAGACTACGGGACTTTAGCCGTCCCATATCAAGGCTCCCCGAGACGGGGTTCAATTTTTCAAAAAATGGTATAGTCCCTTGAAATCTGGGACGTCTGGCAATTGAATGTTCAAGTTATTTAAAGCTGTTCTGTTAGTTTTTTTTTTGTCCCCAAAAAATTTATTAAAAAACATAACGCTACGAAACATTTTTTTAAATGTAATTGATTTGTGTTTATTTTTCTCAATCATTTGTATCTTCACATACTTATCCCGGTAACCGTGGACATCGGGAGAGATAGAGGAGAGGGGCGCCAAATTATTGTTAGCTTGTGTTAAATTTTTCAGTCGGACTGGGCCTGTGAAGGGGAAAGTCATAGCTATTTTTAGCTGCTGTTGGTCTGATTGACAAGACGCACATAACCTAAAAGTATAAAAAAGAATTATAAAATATTCTTCCATGTTCAAAAGATGTAAATCAGCTGTTAAAATCCAATCAGAATGTAGTCTAAAGTGAAAAGTTCTAAAATTGGTTTCTTTTTCTCTGATTATTATGGGAAACATTTGCTTTTTACTTAAAAATCAATTGAGTACAAAGCACTATTGTTTAAATTGTTTAATTCAAACCCTTATTGGGAAGAAATTTAATGTGATTTAAAAACACCCTTTGAAATATTTATTTTTTCTTTTAGATTTTAGCCATGTTTAACTTATAATTCAAAACTACTTTAACTGAATCTAGTCAAAACATCTAATTATTAATTAACTTATTAGCTCTGTAATTTGGTGGATAAAACTGTTTAGTTATGCATTTTTAAACTGTTTCAGTTATGACGTTACTCTGGTTATGGCAACACTTTGTAGACAGTATCAAGGGTGACATGATAACGATTCAACTATATTAAATATATATTGCATTTTTTTATTCATAGAGAACTTCCCCCAAAAGTAATAAGAAACTAAATTGCTGTGATTACCTAAGAGGTTGCTCTTTATTTTGCTTTTAAATGTTTGTTTAAATTTAATGTATTTCCTCTTTAGTGTATGCTTTGAATTGGTTTTCATCGTTTGTTTCTATAGTTTAGAGTCTTGGTCATCCTATATAACTTTCCAGAACTATTTAATTAGATAGTAATGATTATTAATTTTTAATAATTCCTCAAACAGGCGAAACAGCTAAATTTTAAGGCATTAGTAGTAAGTGATACCTGCGATACAAATCAAGATTAAAGCATTTGTTTTTTAAGTGCTGTTACCATTAGTAAGATCCGTTATTAGAGCAAATATGGTGTACCTTTCTAAAAAAAATTATATATATATATATATATATATATTTATTGAAACAGGCAACTTAACTTTTAACTTCCCCCCTTTTTTAATTATATGTATTTCTGTATTCTGTATTTATTTATATACTAGCAAAAATACCCGGCGTTGCCTGGGCCAGTAAAAATATTGAGAAACAATTTATAATCGCCTTTTTTTTCCCTAACTAAAAGAACTCAAAACGTTTTGACGATTTAAAATGTCGCTAAATTTGCGGTAACTGTTTTGGGATACCTAGGATAATTTTGCTCCCCTCCCTACTTTATGAAAATATGCTTAGGTATTATTAAGTCAGTAATTTTTGTCAAAGAAAAATTGTCATTTTTTGCTGAGAAAATATTGCTGACCATGAAATGACGCTAAAAGTTTTTGTCCTAAGTGATTTCAAAATTAGTAGGAAGCATTTGACAATTATTTGTGCGAAAAACACAAAAAATGGTAATTTTAGTTTTGGGGTTTGATTAATTTCGTATGCGGATTACTTTACGCTTTGACGTAAGTTTTAAAAGTTTTTTAATGACAACGTACGGAATCGGTCAAAAAAAAAAAAAAAAAACTCTGAACTTTTCTTCAACTGTGGGAGTATTATCTCTATGATTAAGATTTTGGCGCAGTCTACAAACATCAGACAACAATCGTTTTATTTTAGTTATATCGTGTAAGAAGTAAAGTATTATTACATAGTCTTTGGCGCCAAAACTGGCGTCAGTTGAAAAAATTACCCATAATCTTAGTTATTATAATATTCTTGCAAAAAATTCGGCAAGATACCTGTTCGATTGGATTCTTAGTGACCAATTGTAAGTACCCACCCAGTCAGCGAAACAAATTTTTAAAAATACCGTAAAATTGTATTTAAAGTTCCATTAAATTGGAAAAATTAACCCAATCCATTTATTAGTTGCCAATCTCTTCAAGCGATTACATTACCGATACTCTAAAACACATACTGTCGGCCTCGCTCAAACGAATACTGTCGGTTCCAAGAAATATTATTTGATTAAGCGGAGAATTCGATTAAGCGGAATCTTTAGCATTGCGTCTATGGCATGGGAAATATCCAGTTCCAGGATATTTTATTCATTTATCCATTACCCAATTAAGCAGGACCGACAAATTTACGAAACTTGTGAAAATAATTGATACAGTGAACAATTTACCAATAAAGGAATACAATTTATTCTAAAAAAAATAATATTTTCACGCAGCAATGCACATTAAGAAACACATTGCTTAAGGATAAATATTCTACTTACACAACTAAGACTACAAAACGTTTTAAATACAAATCATGGTAAAAACCTGGATATTCCCCATGAAGCTGGAAAAAAACCTTCATGATTTGACTTGCGAAAAGCCTTGAACATTAAATACGGAAAGAAGAAATGATGCCCGCAATTTTAGCTTTCGACAGCGAGTTGAGATGATACACTAAATACTGAATTAGTTTGGTCAATGCCTTTTGATTTATGAGAAATATGTACCTTAAATTGGAATGAAAAAGGCGCTACATATCGAACTTTTTTGAATATCGTTATAAATTATAGCCTATGTGTTATTCTGATGTATAAGCTACATTATGGTAAAAGTTTCATCAAAATCCATTCAGTAGTTTTTGCGTGAAAGAGGAACAAACATACATCCATCCATCCATACATTCATCCATCCATCCATACAAACTTTCGCATATATAATAGTAGTAAGATATGTATATTTATTTATTATGCATGATTTTTCAGCACCTGTTCACATTCAGTTGATGTAAAAGTTGACTGTTTCATAATTTATAAAAACAAAGCTTTTGAATTACAATGCAATAATAATTTTTGTATTGCAAGATGTAAGAATTTTATCTAAGCTCTTATAAGCCGTAAGATCTCTGATTTTTTACAAACCATTTTGTTCATTTGCACAATGCATTTACTTCAATATAATGGGAGCCTTTTTTTTTGGTACTGCTTGTTAACATTTTGCTTGACATGCTCATGACAATAATGATGTCGTAGAATATGTCTGCTGGGTAATATTTTGTATTACCTCTGGGGGTGCTAGGGCCTGTGGTTTGCTCGACCCTAGGTTCTGGTTCAAAATTAAGAACAGAGCGCTCTTCAAGGCCCTATCCCGGTTAAACCACTAAGCTGGTAGGTACGGGGGACCCTGGAGGGTGAAATGAAAAAAAAAAATATTTTGTATCAATCTTGCTTTTAATTCTACTATGACAAGGTACTGTCTTGGCTTCTTGCTGAATTGGTTTATTAGCAGTTACAGGGGTGTGTGTGTGGGGAGGAGAGGGGGGGGGGGTCATCGAGTGTGCCCTCCTCAAATGAATAAAATTAATTTAACAATTCTATTATTTTTGAACAAATATATTTTTCCATTGTTTAAATGAAGATTCTTAAACATAAAAAAAAAAAAAAAAAGCTCCAAGCACACAAAGTACATTCAAATAAAAGCTCTTTTGGTTGCTGCAGGAGTGAAATTGTAGTTGGAGGTCAGTGCAAAAGATTAAATTTAACTCACATAACTCACTGATGTCAAATTCAATTGTACATTATATTGCAATTCGTCCATTAATTCTTCTTTGACAGAATTAGTAATTAATATTAAGAAAATTGTATATGTCTTAGTCTACTTAAAAGTCATTTTGATCAAGGAAGCTAATTATGAAATCATAGATTTCTTTTCCAATTTATAAGGTATAAAAAAGAAAGCGACCACATGTTATTTTCTCGGCAACACTATAATATTAATTGAAGCTTCCAGAGTACCACAATGTAACCTGAATTGCATTATGGCCTTAAAGCAGCAACTGTTTCAAAATACTTAAAAACAACAAAAAAAAATCTGGTATGGACCCCACACTACTTCCTTTTACGTGTAAATTTCTTAGTAGTTGCCTTAAGTGTTAAAAAAAGTGCTTGAAGCAAGGTAACAATTCAAATATTTACTGCCCTAATCTGCCACGAAACAATGCAAAAAATATTTTACAATAGTTAATTTTCTAAATATTGCTGATTTTAATATCATTCAGTGAATTTTTCACAAAATATCGCCAGCGCCAAGTTGAACCCAAATTCAGAAAATAATTTGTCGCCACCTTGGCGATATGTCGCCAAGTTGGCGTCAAACACTTGGCGACCAAAAGCTTGGCGACATATCGCCAAGTGGTCGCGCCAATTCATATCACTTGAGTCTGCATTGAAATTAACGCTGATTTACCCCAAAAAAGGGGTAAAACACCCCCTTGGGAACATGCAAATGCAACCACAAGGGGAGGTGCACAACTAGACCATCCTCAGAGCCTACATACCAAGCTAGAAGCTTCTACGGCAGATAGTTTTTGAGTTATGCAACCCACATACATACATACATCCGCACACATACATACAGACGCCACGAGAAAACTCGTCGTAATTAACTCGGGGGTGGTTGAAAAGGATTTTTCGGCTGCTTATGTGCTGGTAGGTACATATGCACGTGCTGATAGGTCGAAAAAACTATGGAACATTTATTCGGGGGTGAGTAAAATCATAATTTAGACTCAAATTTGAGTGATTTTTTTTTTCGCGATCACAATACTTCCTTTACTACGTAAAAGGAAGTAAAAGTTATTGCATACTGCAGTGAATGTTATATTATATGAAGATATGATTTTCTGAATCAAATATTCTATAGGCTAATCTATCAGATAACTTGCCCAAGCGTTGTTGGTGAAGGTGCTTGGAGGTCATATTACTCTCTTTCATGGGGAAAAAAATATTAATTACTTTCTTAGAACTCAGCATGAAAGTATGGGTCTTTAATAACCTAGTCCTCCTATTTTAAGACAATGTTTGTAATTAATTCTGCTCATCATAGCATTTGGGTGAAATTGTTACGTTTAGTATTTAATTGACTTACAAATTAAAAAAAAAATACTTTCATACCACGTTTAAAGTAAATATTGCTGAGCTTCAATTTTGGAATTTTAAAAGCATTGAAAAGTAATTCATGAAACATTTATTCTGAAAAAATTGAATGAGGGGCAGTCGGAGGGGGAGGGGGGAGTCTTTTTCTCTCTTCTCACCCCTTAAAAAACTACTTCTGTATCCCCCCTGTTTGTCGGAATAACATACTTTTGTGCTTGCAAAAATATTTGCATCATATTGAATAAATATTTGCAAGGGCGTAGCTAGGGGGGTGCAGAGAGGTGCAGCTGCACCTCCCTAGATCAGAGCCAATGGGAGGTCACTGTGACCTCCCATTTTATTTATTTGACTTTTATGCTAATTTTTGGGAACTTTATATAAACTGCGTTATTATATCTAGTATTGATTACTTTTCAGAAAATGATAGTAAGCTTGCCTGTTTTTGAGGAGAAAATTTGTACTTTACCGAATGAAACTCAGAACTTTACTAAATGATTAAAAAATAAATAAATAAAATACAAGAATGCATACTTATCTATGTCTACCAAAAGAGACGTGAGGCATCACGAAAATAAATAAATAAATTAATTAAAGGGAAAAAAAGAAAAATAAATAAATAAAATAAAGAAGTTCAGATTTGCAACACTGTCTCACTGTTTTCAGATTTCATCAGCCAATTTGTATCGGATAAGAACTTTTTGGGAGGTCACAGTGACCTCCTATTGGGGTGCCACTGCTTGCACCCCCCTAACGTGAGCCCTGGCTACGCCATTGAATATTTGTCAGAATATGCACACAATGTGAATGAATATATTCAGTTATACATTAACTCATGCTCTGTATTATTGTGCAGTTAGCTTTTAAATAGGATATTTTTTTAAAAAGAAATCTGTCATAAAATTGCCACTTACATTATTTTACTTGTCAATCTTTTAAAATTTCAAAAAATGGAAATACTACTCGTTTTATTTTGCTCATTTCTTTATTCGTTGCAAAAAAAAAAAAAAAAAAAAAAAGTTGAGTGAATTTCTAAAACGTAACTAATCAATAAATTTTTGAAATTTTTTTTGAAACTTTTTATAATTTTTTTAACTGCTGAAGTGACTTAATTACCTGAAATTCAATATTCAGTTCAAGTATTCTAAACTTAGCGAGAAGCTGCTAACAACATTCTATGAGTTTTACATCTTATGAATGCGTTTTCGCACTTGCCTGTAACTAGTTTGTCTTCGTCTGTCCTCTGCGCCAGTGTGTAGAGCTGGAGTACAAGCTGTGGGGCTGACTGAAGGAAGCTGTGTATCAAGCACAGTGTGGCTGTTTGCTTGTCTTCTTTAATGGTCATTTGTCGAATAGCGTTTTTTCTCTTCCTCGCCTCCATGACACTCCGGTGCTCCCGGTTCTCCAGGCGATCTTGGCACAGATTATTGCATAGCAGGTGTAAGTACCTGGAGGAAAGGATTCATTATTGGTAAATCTTTCCAAATGCATTTTTTTAGTGCGCTATAATTAAACGAAACTACATAAATTATTTCCATGCAGCGTCCTGGGATTTCACGAGTTTCCACTAGCTTCCAGTGAAAAATCGATTATCTTTGCAAAAAAGTTTTCTGAATTGTTCGAAGAAACATGAATGCAAACTTCTAATTGTTGTGAAAAATATGTGCAGCTACTGTCCGTCCGTAAAAGCTGCCCGTAGCACTCGCAAACCATTCCACTTAAAAAAGGGGGTGATGGGTTGTGAGCGGGAACTTTGCGAAGTTTACAATTAAAAACTTGCATTTGCTATCCTTTTGACATATTCAACTAAATTATGTATTTGAAATTAGCATTTTTCTACATTGTTTGATGCGGCTCAAAATGCTTCTTATTATTCTTCCCCATGTTGTTATCTTACCTATCTCTCCTATTTTGGTAAGATCAGAGAAGACCTGACGCATGTGTAAATACGCTGAAGGCTTTGCCTAAGAAAATCAGACAGTACCTGTTTTTATTAAGTATTTCGACTTCTGCTCAGCAATAAGCCTCCCAGATTGACTGAGTCCCAGACGAAGATGTATTGCAGACTAATAAGGTTATTTGCAATTTACTCGTAGTTCAGCATTAGCTTTGGCCATGTATGCTAAAATGCTTCTGGAGCATTCCTGGTAAACCAGGATGGTCACAAGCTACTATGATAAATACAGGCGCGCACCCAGGAGGGGGCTTTGGGGGCTTAAGCTCCCCCTATGACAAAACTGGACTTGAAGGCCTTAAGCATCAACGACATTTTCAATTTTTCCACGGTGTCAGAAAAGATTCAAGTCATTAATGCCTCAATATAACTACGCTTTGAATCCAATTGAAATAACAAATACGCACACGTATAACATATATCTTATCTTACATATCCTCGTCTACAATTTCCAAGAAACTAAGGCATTGTTTTCAATTAAATCATTCATTGTACGATGTACAGACGCATGAGGCACGAGAATGGGACCTCAGCAAAGCATAGAACTTCAAATCACAGATCGTCTCCCCATCCAAACCAAAATATTTCGAGGATTTGTCATGGAAAGTCATGATGTTTCGCAGTGCCGAATTACAAGTTTGAAGGATCGTTATAATGAAATTTTTAAAGCTCCTTTCTGTCAAAAAACGGAATTCTTTAAAACAGTTTTCATTCAGATTTTTTTGAATCTATTTCATAAAAGCCCCCTATGGTCGGGGAGAGGGAGGGGGGCAATGGCGACAGGATAAGCCTGCCCCTGATTTTCTGAGAAACATGCTCGAGAAACAAGAAAACAGATAAAAAGTTAAAACAGATTATAAAGAATATAAAATCGTATTAAAATAAAAAGAAGTTAGAAAGAGAGAGAGGAGAGAGGGAAAAAAAAACCAGAAAAAGTGACCATAGGGTATCTTTGCAAAATAAACAAATTAATAATAATAATAAAAAAACTTGCACTAAAGTCACAAACCTATGTACTTCTAACCAATGAAGGCACTGAAGGAAATTTAAATTTCAGTACAGAAAACCAAAATAGTTAACTGAAAAATTTTTTCCTATTTTCTCCATTTTGATTTGGAATAAAAATATTAAAAAAAAGTAGCTAAGTAAATGGGAGGAAGGGGGTATCCGAACTCAATTCCTCTCTTTTTTTCGGCGTTAAAGTTAGAAAGGAATTATAGTTTTAGAGCTTCAAGTCTTGAAAAATTCCGGGAGTAAGTCTGAATGTTCTCATTAAAGATCGTCTAATAATTGGTTTTTGGAACATGAATTTCTAAAATTTTCCGGAGGTGAAAAGCGAGCCCCATTATCAAATATAGCCTACAGTTTTGTTTTAAAACTTTAATTTCAAAAAATTAAAAAAAGCCCCCTTCCTCCCACCAGATAATAATGATAAAAGGCCCTAAATTTCGTTTATGGAACTTTAACTAAGAAAAACTGCTGGTGCAGAGTACATGAATCCTATCGCTGAGGCTACCGATAAATGGACAATACTGTACCTCAGAACCAGACTAACGTAAGTCCATTTTCGTCATTTTTCGGTAGAGGGGAAAAACGATTGTCGAATACATCGTTTTTCCCCTCTACTGAAAAATGACGAAAATGAACTTGCGTTAGTCTGGTTCTGAGGTACAGAATAATCACATTTTTAAGACTTCAAATTTTGAAAACTTTCCTGAGGAAGACCTCCGAACTCTTAAAATCGACAACAATGGAATCGCATTTCTCTAAGCTCAGTTTTGGGGAAAATATCCTATGAAGAATTTCACATTCCATCCATTCCCATAACGTCATCAAAGATGGTCTACAATGGCACTTTTAAAACTTTTTCAAAAAATGTTCGAGGACAGATCCCGAAAACAGTCTAAAATTGAGTTTTGATATCTTTAATTTCGACAAAAAACATACAGAGGTGAAAACCGAACGCTTTCTCTAACATCATCAAAGATGCTATTGCGTTGTTTAGACATCAATTTCGAAAAATTTCGGGTTGAGAGCGGTCGAACCCTATTCTTTCTAAGATTAACTGAGATAGTTATACATTTCGTTTTTGGAATTTCAACATCAAAAAATAGTTAGTGAAAAGTTCCAAAACCCCCATTCATTCTCCTAACATTTTCAAAGAGGGCCTACTATGGTGTTTTTTGGACATCAAATTCGAAAATTTACAATGGGAGAGTCAATGATTCGTGCTCTTCCTAAGATTAACCAATGTCGTCTTAAACTGCGCTTTTCGAAGTTTAATATACATAGAAACATTCCTAAACCTCACCTCCAAACAATTGCGAAAATGACGTGCAATAATAACGTTCTTATGGCCTCAAATTCTGAAAAAATATTAGATGAGGGCCGGCAACTCTCAAATTTCCCTAACATGACCAAAAGTTGTCTTACTATTGTAGTTTTTGGGATCACTTTTTAGAAACTTTTCCGGGGAGAACCCATGAACCCTGTACCCCCTATCAGTATGTTTGAATTATTCCACTTTATGTCTTTATTCATAATAGTAATGGTCTTGATTCGTATCATAACGCTATTCTCGTGAGAGCATTAATTATCTCATCTTCAGTAAGGTTGGAAGATCCTCATAGTATTTACCATTTACTTTCTTACATAAACACAATTTGATAAATAAGTAAAAAATTCACATAAAATTTAATAGAAGAAAGAGAGCTTCCAATCAAAAAAGCAAAGCTTTACACTTTTATTCCGGAAAAAATAAATAAAATGAAAGAAGGGGGAGGGGGGGGGGATCTGTTAAAGTTTAGTATTTTCGCGATTTTAAAATTTTAATCCAATGGCCTCTGGATGTAAAGGGGTATGGGTGCTTAATGTCAGAAATTAGCCCCCCCTTAAGTGAAATCCTGGGTGCGCCCATGGATAAATACATGTTAGTTTTCTTGGAACATTCATGGTTTAGTCTAATAACGTGACTGGCTTTTGTTAGGAATGTTTCAGAAAGATTCCAGGTAGAATTCAGGACGGTTACTGACTTTTAGCAGGAAACTTTTGCCTGATATGTTAGTGGCAGAAATTTGGCACATTAGCTGATCATTATTTTCCAGAAATGTTTTTAAAAATATTTTTTTTGCAGTATGTTGTCAGAGCAAAAGCTTGCTCTTTTAAAAATGGACATTAATTTCCTTGCAAATTACATCAGCCTCGTGAGAGCAATGGCTGAGAAGGACCATGGGTAATTTAGTAGATAAGGTATCGGATTTTGGATAGGAAAGGATTTAGGTTCAAAGCCCTACGCTGCCCATTCAGTATATGCAGAGTCACGCTTGTTAAATCTGTGCATCCTCAAGTTCAGTGTCAGGCTAATATCACTCACATTACTACAGTATTGAAGGTAGTATTAGTATTCAAAGAGCAATATTAGCATAGCTGCCGACTTTTCCGATTCGTTTAGGTGATTCCAGATTTGGCGCCTTCTTCTGAACTCCCTAATAAAGCAAATGTCTCCCGATTTTTTTCGAAACATTAAAGTAGTTCAAGGAGGAAATTATAAAGGGTTTAGAGTTCAAAAAAATCCTTGTAGCGATACGATCGCGATCGTATTATAGAACCGAAGCATTTTTACATAAGTGGGAAATTTATGTCTCTCTGATCACTTAAGAAATATTTTAATTTCATTTTCCTTCTTGTTAACACTTATATCCTATAGCTGAAAACTGGGAAATTTGGTTAGTAGCCAGTGGCCAGTGGACTCAATTATATTAGTCTCCACTTTTTAAAGTTAGTCGCCACTTTTTAAAACTGCAACTAACGAAGCACTGTTTATACGTTTTACGTTTTATATGTTTTTAAATGGGTTCCAGAAGCGTTCATACATATTGATGTAAACCAACAAGTTGTATATTTATTTGTATGTTTCCTTTATACAGTCCCTTTAAAATCGTATAAACGGTGCTTCACTTATGTTTCAAATTTTTATGAATAACGAAAAAAAGTATCAGAATATCGCTCACGTAAGAAAGGTGATACAACTCAAAAGCACAAAATTTTACAGAAGAGACAGAAAAGAATTTAAACTTTAAGTACAGCTTAAAACAAGGAAAAGTTCAGTTTTAGAGCATTAGTAACTGATTTTGCAAACCATAGGGACCCTTATGATTTTTTTTTTTTTGTAAACAACATCTCAAACTGTTATATATTTCTACATGAACCGCAAAATTTGCCCATTCGCTCAGTCATAAATAAGATCCAGTCAAAAGTAATTAACCAGTTTCATACTCTATTCATAATACTTAACTAACATTTTATATAGAACAAAAATGCATACCCTATATACTCGCGTATAAGTCGAAAAATTTAGTCCAAAAAATGAAGTTGAAAGTTAGGGGGTCGACTTATACGCGGGCCAGAATTTCCGAAAATTTTTCCGGAACAACTTTTGGAAAAAAAAAAACAATACTCAAAAACGAGGAGATTTTTCAGATTCAGTCCAACTATTTTAAACAGACGTTAAGGAAGTAAATACTCATACATTCTACTGTACTTTTGCATGATTTGATTGTGAAATAAAGAATAAATATTTACAATAAAACGACCGATGTCGTGAAAAGTGCGGGAATTGCGAATTCGCGAATTTTCCGATTGATGGTGTTTATCCTTTTAAAACAGAATGTAATACGGCTACATCGCAAAATTTATTGATAATAATAATGCAAAATAAAAGCAACAAATAGCAAAAATCGTCGCTGCAAAATCGAACCCTTACAAAAACCGCGATCGTAAAATCGAACATTTTACAAAAATCGCTATCGCAAAAATGAACTTTGTTTGTAAAAAAGAATAACAATCGGGTTATTTTCAACACAAGAAAGCTCACTGCATTCCATTTTCCTTCTTTTTAAAACGCTTATATATTTAAAAATCGCGGTAAAACGTTCCCGGATCGGTCCCGTTTTACAAAAATCGAGATCGCAAAAATGAACCCTTTTGGTGAAAAGGAATGACAATCGTGCTGTTTTTAACACAATAATGTTCCAGTGCATTTCAATTTCCTTCTTTTCAAAACATTTATATTTAAAAATCGCGGCAAAATGTTCCCGATCATTTCAGAAAGGGCGGTCTCGACTTATATGCGGGTTTTCGATTTTTTCCCGATTTTCCTTAAAAAAGTAGGGGGGTCGACTTATACGCGAGACCAACCTATACGCGAGTATATACGGTAGTTATACGTATCTTCTCTCTATATATATTTGCTGATTTTCTGACTAAAAGAATGTCTTTTATAATGATGAATTTTAGTTAACAACTGGAAACATTTAAAAATAGAGTAATTAATAATGCTAAAAACAAGAAACCAGAGTTAAATTGTTTATTTAAACACATCATGTACTTGATTAATATAGTATGATAAGTTTCAATTATTTATATATGCTCTGTAAAAGAAAAAGGTTTTTAAATTTGTATTGAGATTTAATTGATCTTATTAAAACTGTTTAAAAATATATAACACTAGCTGTGGGGCCCGGCGTTGCACGGGCTTTAAAGTAGTGATGAAAATTTAAATAAACTACTCGCCGTCAAGGCGGTATATAATGATATATAACCGCCAAGGCAGCTCGCCTTTAAAGTAGCGAGGAAAGTTTCAGTAAACTACTCGCCGCCAAGGCGACTCGCCTTTAAAGTAGTAAAGAAACTTAAAACAAATTACTCGCCGCCAAGGCGGCTCGCATTTAAAGGCAGGAGGAAAGTTTTAGCGAAACCTCCCGCTAAAGCGGCTCGCTAAAAAACTTTCCCGCGTAAAAAAGTCAATCGCATTATTTGCACATGCTTTCTCAGGAATAAAAACAATGTCAAGTAGCACATATTTAACACTCTCCCTAATAAACAAATACAATTCCCTACCAAAAACAAATATTTCCAAATCGCTCTCTTCCTGTAACATTAATTGCAAAATTCCAAACAAAAAAGTTGTTTTAGTATTTAGATCGCAGCCAAAAAAAATCCCTGCTAAAAACATGAATTACAATTTAATTTGAAACACATTTTCAAAATGGTACCAGAAAAAAAATATAAGCCATTAAGTATGCAGGAATTCAAGTGAAACACGGACGATCGCATTATTTGCCTTGTTGAAACGCCGTAAAATGAAATGCTTTTAAGAAACGAAATGAAGAAAAGGACACCAACAATGAATTTAAAAGATGTCGCCATAGCAACGCAATAAAACGTTAATAGTTGGATCAGGAAAGAGGTTTTCGAACTCAAAGTTCAAACGCTTGTAACTTTTTTTCTAGTGGAGATAAAAGCTTGGTTCTTCGACTATAAGTCGAATCAATTCTGGGGTTAAAAATATCGCTCTATCCAATGGCGTAAAAATCAAAACTGTGGAATAATTAGTTTATTTTTTATTGATGATTTTAATGAACCAATTATTGCAAGAAATCGGGTGAAGCCTTGCAAAAGGCAAGTTTAAAAATTGAATAACTCGTGCTGTGTTTAAGTTAGAGAATCGGAACAAACTGCATAGGACGGACAAAATTTTTCTGCTTCCAACGATATGCAACATTAATATGTGTAAGTAATTTTTAACCCCAGTATTCGGCGATTAATGAGAAAATTGCCTTGAATTCGAATAAAAAACGAATCGCTTATCGAATCTTTTCAAACTATAGCCTAAAGTCTTTCTGGATAAATGGACTATTCAACACAAAAAGAATTTTTCAAATCGAACCGGTAGTTCCTGAGATTAGCGCGTTCAAACAAACAAACAAACAAACAAACTCTACAGCTTTATATATTAGTAAAGATTTTAACGAAAAACGATGTTATTTTAAGTGACTCCTCTTCTTCAATTTTGCGTTTTCTCCCACGTGATCGCTGAGCAGCCATTCCAAAGCAGGTGGCACGTGCAGGGTTCAAAGTTCAAAGTGCAAATGACGAATGGCGGTTCCTGTTGTGGCTCAATTTCTCCCTCTAGCGATGGGGAGAAGAGGTGGGGAAAGAAATACATGGAAGTAGCGCGGAACAGGAGGGGGGAAATGTGATTCGATTGGGAATGTTTAGAGTGACTGAGCAAGAGTGGCGACCAAGGGTGGCGATCGATGCCACATTTTTTAATCGCCACTTTTTCAACTTTAATCGCCACGTGGCGAGTGGCGACCGCTAATTTTCAGCTATATTATATCCCCTAAAATGTCGTAAAACTTTTATCCACTAGATATAGCATTTACTAAATAAGCTGAAAATAATTTTTATACCTTATTTCGGCACAAATATAATATAATCTCAACTATTTAATTTTGACTTTCAAATACTTCTCTGTTCCGCATTTTTTAAAAAGCATTTTCAGTTATTCGTAGGATCTATGATTCATTACCAACTTTTAGATTACTTAAGAATGTTAAAGGAAGTTTCCAAGAAAGGATATGCTATGCTGGAAGTCGATAAAAAAATTATGAATCGCAAAACTATTGCTCGCTTTTTGCCTTTATGCGGGGATCGCTCGTCAAAAGCAAGTCGTTTTCCCATAGACTTCATTGTAACAATCAAATAATTGTGATTTCCTTTTTACATACGAGTTCTCTTAGAATTAGGGCTCGTTATAAGAGTGTGACTACAGAAATTGTGGCTTACGGAAATACTTTTCGTCAAATTTCACATGATGACCGGGATTTAGTTGGGTAATAACGTATCCGGACCGCATCTATATCCGTGGATCTAGACAAGATCCGTATCCGCGGATCTACATTATTAACGATCGAGCACATCACCAGTTAATAGGCTCGTGTAGTGCATACGAACTTCTTAAAATATTGTGATGATGTATTATGGGGATGGTGGTATGTTGTGTAGGGGCCCCGCTTGAACTCTAGGTCCAGGGCCCGATTATGACTTAATTGGTCTCTGCCCAGAACAGCAAACTAAAAAGAACTTTTTGTGACTAACGGCTTAAAATGTCATAATGACGACGACGAAATTTGTTAGATTTAGGTTTTAAACTCTTTTATTGTTGTTCCATGTCCCCCTGGTTCAGAGCATCAAGAATAGGTCTATGATACCATGCCGCTCAAGTAGTGAATACTGGTAAGATGCAGCTTCTATTTTAACTGAGGTACCACATGGGGAGAAGTCTGACTTTACCTCGGCCGTCTATTGGTCCAGGAGGCATAGAGTTAAGATATAAGATCTCGTCCGGTGCACCCACCACCTTACCGTTTTTACCTGTATTGTACTGTACCGTACTTTTACCATATTTACCTGTTTTAAATAGTTTCATTGCTTAGTTAATTTTAAGAAAATCTTTCTTAAAAAAAAGGTAAAATGTTTTTTATAGGAATGAGAGGGACAGCTGATTTGGCTTTTCATCCCTTTATTGTGTGGATAAATAAGTACCAAGCTTTGCTTGGGAATTAAGCCTGGGGGCTCTCCGCGTTCGACTGACCATCGAACTGGAGCATTCATATTTCTTCCCAGAGTCTTCCGTGACGAAAACTGAGATGGGCACAGTAGACCTTGGCCTCCATGGGCTGTTTCACCATTGAGTTTACTGTTAGTAATTTTCTTCAGGCTAAACCACAGCGAAGCGTAAGCCAGTTTAGCTGGTAAAATAATGAAATAAATTTTACAGACGGCAAATTTCGAAAGGCTTGCTACAATGTTGCCTGTTTTTTTTAGCCTCAAATAGTCGAAGAATTATTTCCTCCTTTATTAAACTTGTTAAAAAAAAACAAAAAAAAAAAAAAAAAAAAAACACTCATAACATCAAATTGTTGCTAGACTCGTAAATTTGGCACAGGTCCTTTCTTCTTTCTCTTGCTATTTTAAGGAATAGACTTGGTTTTGAAAAGACTGACAGGTGTCTCATTTTTGCAATCAGACTCTTAACAATTACTTCGACCACAGAAAAGATGGAAAGGCAAGCATCCGGTTACCGGTGGAAATGGACGCATCTATTGGTTTTCAGTGATGCCAGCTGTTGAAGATGTGGGTGAGTTCCTAAATTTAGCAAAGACGTATAGAAATGAGCGAAACACGTGCATCAAATTTTTACTTTCCTCCTTCAATCAGATAAACCCGTCTTGACTGGACGTTTTCCAATTCGATAGGAACCGTGGGCAGACAGTAGGTACAAAAGTAAACTCAATGACCCTCACCTGTATAAAAGCCCCACAAATAGTAGGTGGAACAGGGAACGGACGGCCCACGTAAGCTTGCTAGCAGAGGTGTAGACAGAAGCCCTCTGGTTCCTGGCGTACCAGTCTATGCTGACGATGTTGACCACGAGGGCCGAGAGCAGGACAAAGGCGGCCGTCAGTGCGGACCACGTGACGCGGCCCTCGGCGAACAGGACGTAGCAGACGAGCAGGTCCGTGCCCAGGTCGCCCAGGTACGCCAGGGCGGAGAGGGCGGCGCCCGGGCAGCCCAGGGGCGCGTACTGCTCGCCGTGCTCCAGCGTCGAGATGGAGAGGGGGTGACTGTTGGGCGGGTGACTGCGGATGTCCGGCGCGATGATGGCGATGGCCGTCTCGTCGTAGTCCGGCCGCGGCCGGGGCGCCGTGGGGTAGCTGGGGGCCGAGGACAGCAGGTGGCCATGGGGCGGCTTCTGCAGCGTCCGGTAGTAGGGGATGTCCTCCAAGAGCTCCACCTCGTTTAGCATGGCCCCTCCTACGAAGAAAGAAGTTAAAGAGTTGGTGTGGATGTGAAACAATAGTGGTTTCGGAAATCTACCCCTCAAGAAGTCCAAAGTTAAATAAATATAATAATGAAATAAATGAGAAAATGTCATATAATAAATATCCTTATGTGATCCATAAATGATGTTTTTCCTAAAAGAATGGGAGGACGGTTCGGGAAATTGTGACAGTTTGTGGAAAGGGAAAGGGAGGGTGTAACAAAAATTGTTACTTTTTTTATATAAGAATGTGTTTTCTAAAAATAGCATAACATCTAAACAAAAGAAGCGGTGGGGGGTGTGAAGTGTGACATTTTGTGATAAAGGCGGAAGGGGTAAACATCTTGGAAAAAAAGTGATATCATTTGTGGACAGCCCCTCATTACTTTATTGTATGAAGGATCTTATTCCCCAATAAGCCATAACAACATAATTCTATAAAAAACAACCCTTCATTATTGTTTGTCAGTGTTTTAAGAGCGCGAGTTCCAACTTTTTTATGTATTAGACATATGTTTTTAAGCTCAATCTCTCTTTTAACGCAGTGATGATGTGATTTACTTTTTCCTGGCTTTGAAATACAGAAGTTATAGTAAAAGCTGACCGTTGAACTGTTTTAATGATTTTGTCCATTTCTTCGAATGTGGGAGTTGAAAAAAAGTGTAAACCCTTGGTGAAGATTAAATACTGCCTGACCGTCATTGAGATGAAATGACGAAACTCTGTTTTACCGGAAAAATTGGACGCATCTATTAGTTGCCAAGAATGGCAGTTTGCCTTGCAAATGTGTGTTAGCTTCTGAATTAATCAGATTCACATTGAAATGAACGAAACACGCGCATTAACTTTTCTCTTTTCCTCTTTGTTATGGTAGCTTTAACTAGTAGCTTGTCAATTGCATAGCAATCATATCCGGACAGTATTTGTAATTTGAAATTTTTAATGGAATTGAAATCAGTTAAAAACGTCATATTAAGTAAAATATTCCGCTTCAAAACCTAATAGTTCTGTTGGCGAAGTTGTTTTGTTACAAAAGCAAACCAATTTCTATTTCGTACGGAAAACTCCCCCCCCCCCCCCAACGCATGTGTTTGATTTTACTCGCTATACAAATCTTCAAGTTTACCAGGAGAATACACTCCCTTAAATGTATCATTCACTTTACAAGATTCTCCAAACGTTAGACAAATTTTGTTATTTACAACATTTTTCTTTTTCTCGCTGGGTCAGGAATTTATGCTCAAATCTTTCGAAATTTTCTTCAATTTGACGATAATTTTAAGTTTACTCAGTTTGACAAAAAGTTTCATCGGAACATGTTTCGCAAAGCCTTTTCGTTAAATACGACGAAAGTTTTCTGAGATTTGAGCATTCATTTCTGAGAGCAGAAAGTATTTGTTTTGAGCACTGCACTGAATTTTAATAAAACATTCCGCTTTTTTCGTTTAATAGTTGACAATCGAAGCTTTATCAGTTCTTTGCCTTTACTTACATCCACTTTGCTGGAAGATTCTGTAACTATATCACATCTTTCTCAATTAGGTTTGATCTCAAATCTTACATTGCCAACATCAGTTGGTAAGAATCCGGATGCTCAGTTACTCAGTTCAGTGTTATTTGTTTACAAATGCTAACAAATTTTAAATTATTTAAAAATGTAATTGAAAATTTTGGTGTTATTCTATTTTTGTTGTATTCCGTTGAACATGTCCGCATTCTGAAGAATTAAGGCAGTTTATTCTGCAGTAAATAATACTTCCTAAGACTACCCCAGAAAAACAAGAAAAAACCTTCTCATATGTACACTGTTCTTTTATTTTTGCCATTATCGTTAGCAATATTTTTTAGAACAGTAATTAACATCGCTACTTGACCCAAATAAATATAACGCGAAATTTCGTTGTGAATCAACTAGAAATGTACCAATTGTCTAGCAACAAAATAATAAAATTACTTTTTTAGAATAACAACTTTTAAGAGCTCTGTTAAAATCCGATTAAGTGAGAGCTCTTTCCTAGAGCCACGCACGGTATTGCCGCAGTGTCAGCGTCATAACATTTAAAAATTGATTTCTATGTTTTGGCAATGTAAGTAGTCTTTATAATCTGATACTTCAAAGCATAGTACTAAGGTTTTAAGCATTAAATAGTAGAAAATGTACCATACAAATGCATTTCCAGATATGCGCAAGTGTCAAAAAAGTATGTATTATCAGTATTTATTACATTAGAACAGTACTTAGAATGTAGGTAAAGAAAATGTCTTCTTTTTTTGCTGATGCCAATACACTTACAACTTGCGGGAAAAAAATGAGAGAGAGAAAGGGGGAGAGGGTTACGTTGGACAACTTTAATGGGCTCTCAATAATGGTGCCTGCAAAATGTAAAAATTTTCTTACTGTTTGATGTGAGTATTTTATTAAATGTTTGACGACGTGGTTAAACTTGAAATTTGTCTTTAACTTTGAATAAACAATCTTAGTTCGTTTATAATTTTTATTTAATTTTATTTATTGAACTAAACCTAGCGTAGTCATGTGAAGGCCAGAAGAAGGGAGGGGGACTCGTTGAGAATTCTCAAAAACATGTCTATTTTTGCATTCAACTCTTCATATGACTCGCTGTTTATGTAGGATTTCCAAACGAGAAGATTTTGAACAGTACGATCTTCACTAGAACGACAGAGTAACTGACTCAGCACATCAATCAACTTCTTATCTGTGATTAAGACAGTCTCAAGTTGAATGATTAAATTATTAGCAAAAATAGGTTAAATTATTTCAATTATTTACTCTAAGAAATAATGTCTTCATGTTTTAATAGCAGTATAGAAATCGAAGTTTTATTATTAGTTCACCATCAACAATAATTTTGCCTGGTAGAGTATTTAAGCTGCCAAACTTGCAACCGTACTATAATTTTGTAATTATCTTTAGTAGATAATAAAAAACGGCACATTATGTCAGCTTGGCTTGTTTGATTTAAATTTATTGGCACAAGCACATCATTGGATATATTGCAGCAAATTATTTTTTGAAAATTTGAACTATAGTAACCGAACAATATTAAAGTGTAAAATCACGGGACGCGGGAGCGTCCCGCCCCGCCAAGAAAACCAAATACAAGCCGCCAAGACATTTCCGTCGCCAATAAAAATGTAAAAGAGCGACTAAGAACTGTTTACGCGAGTAACCAAACCGGGGTTTTCACCCCTCTGTATCTCAGCCCCATAAAGATCCTTAGAGTTCATTTTTGGTATACTCAATCTCCAGCGGCCTCTGACGGCACATACTAAAGCAAAACATCCAGGACCCTCAGGGGGAGGGGTGATATATGTTATAAAATCGCTATTTTTCGCACTTTTTAAAAATTGTTTGACAGTTGTCCAGACTAAACGGTAACTCGGATTGAGCTCTGCTTTTGCGCCCACATTTATTTTGTCCCAAAGCTCGGCATAGGGGTTTTTTCGACCCCCACCCCCTCCCCCTCGTTTTTATTTTCCGTATCTTTTCTCCCCGGGGGTCTTTAGTGTTGATTTTTGGTATGAATATTCTCGATGAGACATTGAGGACATTTTCCCAAAATTTACCCCCCGGGGTCATCGCACCCCGGAGTTATTAATGCTTAAAATTGGTCCGATTTCTATCTACTAGCTTTGTTCAACATCTGAGCATTTTATGTTTTCATTGTTGGGCCACGAGGAAAGAAAACTCAATGATTTATAATGTCATCTGTTGCCAGTTTCTATTTGTTAACAAATAAATTATTTTGTAATTGATTTTATTGCATAAGGCTTTTAAAAGGGATCTTCAATTTAGTTCATTTTAATATGAGATCGGCAGTAAGGGTTGGGGTTTTTTTTTTAACTTTTAATTTAATCGTAGTATTGTTAGCAACTAGCTTTGTTTTGCGTCGGTTCGGGTGGTACATTGTGATTGATTTCAAATTTATCCTAGACTGAAGAAGATCCTTGAACTTTTGCACCAAATGCATGCCGTCAAGAAAACCACAGATGTCGGACCACCAACAAAAATGTTGAAGGGAAAAAAAACATGCAAAGTAAATTTTGAAGAGAAAAAAAAACAGGCAAAAGAAATAATATTAATGCAAAACATGTGATATTTCCCCAAAAACAACAGTGTTGTAAAAAAATCCCCCGCCAAGAAAACCTTAAATACTCAGCCTTAAAAAGTTATGATATCGAGTTTTCCCCGCCAAGTTATTGTGCCAAACTACAACTAATTCTGTATGTATAGTTCTTTTAAATTGTTATCAATCCTGCCAGCGGGAAGTTTTTAACTCATTAAGCAAACCACCTCACAAGACAAAGCTTCCCGCCTGGTCAAAACTGAAAACAATTTAAAAGAACTATACATACAGGTTAGTTGTTAGTTTGGCACAAACTTGGCGGGAAAACTCGATATCATAACTTTTTTAAGGCTGAGTATTTAAGGTTTTCTTGGCGGGGGATTTTTTTACAACACTGTTGTTTTTGGGGAGATAATGTTTAACGCCTGGTATTAGCCTTAGTCTTTTCTATTCTGATAAAAGGTGGTGTTCTAAATTTCTTTAGCTGTTTCGAGATCAATATTACTAATCTTATTTGAACAGTGTTTTCAATTGAAATTGTCCGACTATCTATCGATACACATATCTTGATTAATCTTAGGTTTATCAGTTACGAAATGAAAACAATCGTATCTAATATCTTTAAACGAGCAATTCTTGTATATATATTTATTTATTTATTTTTCGGATCTCGAAAACGGCTCTAACGATTTCGATAAAATTTTGAATTTAGATAGAGTTTTGGTTTCTGAGTTCATCTACGTCGGCGTTTTTTCTGTAAAAACGCGAGTTTTCACAAAAAACCTCGTTTTTTTTTTGTGCCTTCATCGAAAGTTTGAGAAGTTTTTATTTCGCCATTTTCTTTATGATTATTTTCATTGTTACTGTTTCCGTGGCGACTACGTTTTGTTATAACAATTGGATTTCATATTTAATCACATCAGCGCAAGTTCAAATTATGGTATTTGGCAACGTTAAATTGTTATTGTTTTTGAAATGTTAAAGCAAGGCTTCACTAGATAACAAGCTGTTTCATTTATTCAAAAGCCATGGGATAAAAGAGTGGTAATTGTCCACCGACATCTATTGAATTTTATGGTAACTTAGGCAGGAATTCAAGTGAAACACGGACGATCACAACTCACCAATGCAATCGCTAATTCCCAAATTTGGATTCAAGTGAAATGTTACAATCGCTACGAGATACGATTCTAATGTAATTTGACTTCCAGTAGTGATTGCAATTTTGGTCTTTTGCGATCGCCTCGAAGCGATTGCAATGGTGTTACACTTGAATCCGGCCCTTACAGTATATAAAAATCAGATTACTTTACTTTTCAAGTGCGATTTCAAAATTGAGTATAAAAGTGTTATAGTTAGTTTTAAAATACTTTTTTTCCTCCTCAAGAGTGTTTAGTAAGATATTTCAGGTAAAAAATCAATAAATATGAAACTCATTCCTAAAATATTAAGTTTCGAAACAAAATTACATCTAATATCTTTAGACGAGCAATTCTTGTAATATATTTCGGATCTCGAAAACGGCTCTAACGATTTTGATAAAATTTTGCATTTAGATAAAATTTTGGTTTTTGAGTTCAGCTACATCGGCGTTTTTTCTGTAAAAACGCAAGTTTTCACAAAAAATCCCGTTTTTCGTGCTTTCATTAAAAGTTTGACGAGCTTTCTTTCGCCATTTTCATTATGATTACTCTTATTGTTACTGTTTCATAGCAACCACGTTTTATTTTAACAAGGGATTTCATATTTAATCACATCAGCGCAAATTAAAAATTTTATGGTATTTGGCAAACGAGTTTTTGCAGCAAGTTAGAATTATCATTGTTTTTTAAATTTAAAAGAAATCGATCAAAATAAAGTTAAAATTGGGTGTGGGCCGCGATAGTCCGATCGGTAAGTTGTCGGACTCGTAACCGGAGGGTCCCGGGCCGATCATATAGAGGAAGCCTAGTCGATCGAAGATCCACCGTCTTCATTAATGGTGGCTGGGGGACGTTAAAATTGTTCGTGGTCGTAAAATTCTCCAAGTGAAACGATACTTCTGGTTGGATGCTGGGCCAAGGGTTTGCTTGGCCCTTGGGCCTGGTTCAAAAATGAACAGAGCGCTCTTCAGAGCCCCATCCCGGTTAAACCACGAGTTGTGGTATGAACGGGGGGAACCTTGGAGTGTGAAGTGAAGTGAAAGTCAAAACCAACTGGAACCAAATGCGTACTGGAGAACAGGGACTCTGCATCCATTCTCATCAACCCCTCCCGCGCCTTCGGCGCCAAATTAAGTGAAATTGGTAGTCATTTTACGGTGAGCATGGATTAAATAAGGTTGTGTTTTTTAAAACAAATTACGGCTGTTTTAAATGCGTAATTGCAACCAAAGGGTTAAAAATGCTTTTCAAGTTTATCTAAATACGTACTTCGCATTTTAGAAAAAAAACACGAGTTTACAAACCTCTTTTTTTTAAACCGAGTGGGCTCGGTCCCCAGGTACTAATACTTTAAGGCTGTTTTATGAAATAATCAACTTTAGTTTGACAGATAGAAATGAAAATTTATTGATCTTAGAAACCATTCATTTTGAGCTATCCGAAATTGAGTTTCTTCACCTCTCCCCTTGTCTTTTAGGTAATTGCAACTTGTTCTCGCGGATAAAACCATTTTTCAAAGCAATGATTTCTGCACATCCATTAATCGTGACCGTAACTGTCATGTTCTTTATTTCGCCTAGTCGCAATTCGTTCAAAGCCTTATTTTAGTTTAAGAATTCTTCTGAAGTGTTTATTGGTAATACAGGGGAAAAAATGTTATCGCTCCTGTGTTGATGGGAATGTAAGTGTTCAAGCTAGCAATTTAAATTCTGTGATGGTTGCACCAGAACGTTTCAAACCGGATAGAATGACCTCTGCTTTGAATGCTGTTTACGCGATCTGTTAGTTTTATATTTTTGTAAGATAAGTCCTGTATTTATTTGATCGAAAATATTTAAAATAAAATGTTACTTCTCCACGATTTTATTGCTTGAAAATGAAGTTGTGAAAGAATCGACAAGTTCTACTAACTGTTATGGGTGTTTTAGAAGCTTTATTGTCTGTTATTATAGTTGGAATCAACTATATGTCTATGAAATTACTTAAAATATTGCTAGATAGGTGGCGCTACTGATTGTGAAAATATTTTACCATTTCACTTTTCCCCACATTCCCCTCCTTAGAAATCGCTAAAATTCATCTGTATGTTTGAAGAAAAGCATATGTTCAGTGAACTATTGTGTATTTTAGCGTTTTAAGCGTTTTAATATCAAAAGGGCTAAATGAATTAAAGGGCCAGTATTTACCGCAAATACCAATACGGTTAGGGACATGCTCCACATCAGCGTAAAACGCGACCGAAACTGAAGGCAGAAACCGAAAATCCGGGTACTTTCCATAGGAACACCATTGAATCCATTTTACGCTTCTGCCTAATTTTTCTGCTTTACGTCGATGTGGAGCATGGCCCTTACTGTTTTAGTATTTGATTCACTTTTCTCTTTTGGAAACTGAACTATTTCCCGTCTTTGAATACATCACACTTACTAACTTCTTAAAATCAATTTAAAAATAAGTAAATAATAGGAAGTTTTTTTGAATTTTTAGTAAATAATAGTAGGTTTTTATGATTTGTTTAAAATTGAACGAAAAATTGTTCAAATCAAGAAGTGAAATGTGGGAATAAGGTCATCGAGACCTTTCGAAAAAAAAAAAGTTTGCTCTAATCAGACTTCATTCAAAAGTTATTGGGGGGGGGGGGGGGTAGGGCAGACAGACCGACAGACTGATTGACAAGCACATTTTTCTTCATCTCGAAACCCTATTTTCCAATTTTTATTTTTTCAGATATTTATTTCATTATTTAATTTATTATCGACTCTTTTTCTGACTTAGCGATATTTTCACGATGCATTTTGGAATAACTATGTTCTATACTTCGTAGCAGTTTAACTTGGCAGTGACATCACTACTTGCGGAGCCAACAGCGTGACGTTAGCCTATGAAAAACGAGCTAGATAAAACGTCACAGCCTACTTGGCGAATTAGAGGAGACCGCTGACTGCTTGTGAGCTCTTATTGGCTCCGCCCGTAGTGACGTCACTGACAAGTTAAATTGCTGCGAAGTATAGTGCCAAAAATATCTAACATAGTTTAATTAGAATACCTGTGGCAGAATTTTTTAAAGATTTCTGCGACAAATTTTCTAGAGCCAATTTCTTTCTGCAACACTAGAATGTAATTCAGTAATAAATATATATGCAACCCTCTTACAATAACACACGGTGTTTATTAACATTAATATTATAGATTCATAGGTTTTTTTCTGGTGAATGTTTTATATTTTTTTTCTTAGCCTTTTTTTCCCCTCCCAATCACAAAAATCTTTCTGCACACTGTCTCCCTGATTCTGCGACAATGTCGCCGTGTCGGCAGCTTTTTGCAACAGGGATCAGAATTAAGAAATTTGAAAGTGGATAGATGTAGTCGTAGCCTAAGAAACGTGCTCGTAGTCTCAAGTTATTAATAGTTTCCCTGAAATACGGCGGGAGCACGATTACTTCTGCAATAGACAAATTTTGGTGGAAAATATTCACATGTTTCATATTGCGTGGTGCTTATGCTGGCTTGAAAACAAAAAGGATTGTCAACAAATAAAATGTAGTTATAATGGAATTCAATACACCAAGGTGTATATTTGCACCATGTAGCAAAACAGATCATATCTTGAAACGCCGCTGTTCATCGTTTTATTTTATTGTTTTCTCATCTGCTAAAAATCGATAACACTTTCTTTGTAAACATTGACTTTATTTGTATTCTTTTAAGTTAATTTCCAAAAAAAAAGAGGGGGATAACAAGAAGTTATGTCAAGAACTAAACGAGCCTACTTTCCCGCATCCTAGCATCTGGATGATTATTCTCTTGATTATCTGAGACTGAAAATTATGTCAAACATACCTTTTTAGCACTTAAAGCTGATTTCCAAAAGCAAAATATGCCCCTCTCATCAGATGAAATAGACACGTAAAAAGTAAATAAACGAATAAAGTTTTGTCGCACCTTTTAAAGAATAACTGTTACAGTTCTTCCGTAGAAAAAATCCTTAATCGTTTTCAAAAAATAAATAAATAAATAAATAAAAGTACACAGAGCACCAATACACATTTTATCAAAGAAAGAAAAAAAAAAAAAAAAAAAAAAAACTCGTCCGTTAATAAAATGTCTCGAATTTCACGTTTAACCCCTTCCAGGCTCATTTTATTTCGGGATTACGGATCAAAAAATGTCAATTTTTTTTATGCTTATTTTCACACAAACATATCTTTTTAAACATAGTAGCATCATTCGCATGCAACATTTCATACAAATAAATGTAAAAATATCTATTTAAATAAATGAGTATTTACCTGCAAAGTTGGCTTTCTGTATGGCAGAAATCATTATACTTTGGATTCGGCGCCTACTCTTATCTTAAATCTACAGCTCAAAGCACTGTATAGTTATGTTATCTAGTAGCAACAATAGTAAATAAAAGCATCCGAAACCATAAAAGGGACATGTGAAATAATTCTTGAAAGACTGGTTGGGCAGTGTTAATTTTCACCGTGCCCGAGCTACACTCGGGATGAGCCAGAATGGAACATTTCGCTTGCCCGAGTCCAGCTCGGGATAAGCCGGGAAGGGGTTAATCCGTTGCCAGTTGTTAAATATAAATAAAGAATAAAATGCCCTCGTGAATAAAAAAAATTTTGCTGTTAAAAAAAATCGTCTGCCAAAAAAAAATAAATAAATAAAAAAATAACAATAATAAATAAAATAAAACAAATGAATAAATGGAATAAAACAAATGAATAAATAAACAAAAAATCGTCTGCACAGTCAGTCATTTTTTTTTCTGAACCTGCATTTCCGCCATGTTTGCGGAGTCGGAGTCGGAATCAGAGTCCTCACAGAAGATTATTCAGAAAAGTACTTTACAAGCATTATTTATCAAAACCATTTTCTTACAAAGTTAGTTTGAAAGAAATCCGACTTTAAGTTCAGGATCAACATTCAACTTAAATTCCCCGTAGGCGCTAATGTTAAATTTTTTTCTGAACGGTTCAATATTGAACGAAAAGTGGTTCAAATCAAAAAGCGAAATATGGGAATGAGCCTCTCCGAGATCTTTCAAACAAAAAAAAGTTTATTCCATTCGGACGGTTCACTCAAAAGTTATTAGGTGGATAAAGGTTGCTTGAACGGTTCAATGTTGAACGAAAAACTATTTAAATTGAAAATTTAAATACGGCAATGAAGTATCCTTGCTGAGACCCTTCGAACAAAAACAAAGTTTATTTAAATCGGACTGTTCACTCAAAAGTTATTAGGGGTGACAGCTTGCTTGAGCGGTTCAATGTTGAACGAAAAATAGTTCAAATCGGAAATGTAAATACGGGAATGAAGTATCCTTGATAAGATCTTTCGATCAAAAAAAAGTTTGTTCAAATCGGACTGTTCACTCAAAAGTTAGCATCGCGGGACAGGTTGTTTGAACGGTTCAAAGTTGAATCAAAAATTGTTCAAATCGAAAAATCAAGTATGGGAATGAGCTGTGTACTCGTCGAGATCTTTCCAACAAAAAAAAAAGTTTTTCCAAATCGGAATGTTCATTCAAAAGTTATTGGGGGGGGGGGGACAGACAGACCGATCGACACACAAATTCCCCATCTCAATACCCTACTTTCAAAATTTTAATTTTTCGATATTCATTTTACCTATTTTTATTTCTTTTTGGCTTTTTTTTCGGACTTGGGCGATATTTTTTTTAACCTGGTGATATTTTTTGGACGTGGCGATATTTTTTATATGCATTAAGCCACTTATCCACTTTTTTCATCTTTCTTTTATTTTTAATGGGAAAGTAGGCTAAAAACGACAATGTTGATGTAAATAACTTTCAAAAAATGAATCGAATTATAATTAAAATGAGCTTTCCTGGTATTTTAATTTGTTTTCTAAACATGTGTTTTGTTTTCCCTGAATATATTTGTTATCCTGAAAATAAGTTTGAAAAATTTTCCGTGAAAAGCAACGATGAAAAGTCAGTTTAAACAAATTAATTAAAGTTTAAAACGGAAACATTTAAATTTAAACTCAAAATTTATTGGTTTATAATTAATGTAGTATACTTTTTTGCTCTTTTAAAAGGTCCATGGTGGTTTTTTGTTAATTTATTGTAAAGTAAAATAATAAGGTCCTAATTTGCGAAAATAGCCAGTGCTCTAAACATTAATATAAACAACTGTTTCTATGTTATTATGTAAAAAAAAATCTGGATTATAATTTTTGGCTAATTAAAGTAACTTTTCAAGAAAGCTGAAATAAAAATTTTCTTACTCTCAAAATTAAGCTGAAAACATTTTTAATTAATGAAACCTGAAGTTTGAAAAATATTCCCCTCTTAAATTTATCTCATTGAAATTGTTTCGATGAGTTATTGTTTTGAAAAGAGTTTTATAATTGATATCTGGATATTGTTTCCTTTAATTGAATTTAAAGCTGGGCGGATAGATGAACTTATATTTATTAAAAATGGCTTGTTGATTGAATTCTTGTTTAAAATAATTTTTTCTCGAATTTTCGAAATGTAAGCCGATCGCACTTTTATTGTAAATACTTCGTTGAAGTTTGAAATCGTTTTACTTGTTTTGAAAGAAAAATAAATTTCGGCATTAAATTTAAATCCGTTTCTAGAATCTGCAGGAAGCAGTTAAAGTTAAATGAAAACTAAGAATTTGTTGTAAACTTACGAAAGCAGCAATTAACTGAAAAATGATGATTAACTTTCAAATAAACCTTAGAAAAATAATTTTTGACTTCGTATGTGTCTCTCTTCATGTTTTATTTGTTTTTAAAGGTATAAAAATGCCCTACTAGGCCTTAAATTCATTTATTCGGTCGTTACTCAAATATTTGTTTGTTCGTTTGGTCCAATTCTCAGATATAGCAACTAACTCCTGTTCAACTTTTAAATATCTTATCACGGCTTGAAATTAAATATTCGGGCCTTATCCCTTTTTTTATGTTTTCATTTATCCTAATAAGTTTTGTTCCTCTCACAACATTTTCATTTAAATATTCTGCTTTGGATTTTTTTTAAATTTTAAAAGTTCAGATTTATTATTTTTAATTACGTTATCGTTATAGTACCGTAAAATGGGGCTATAGGAACAGCGGGGTCAATCGGAACAAAACTTCCCGACCGTACAAAGAAATTCTTCATAAATATACTATTGGGTATTTTTCGTCATTAATTTTTTTTTAGAAAGGTAAGATCATAGGAAGTAGGAAAAAATTACTTTTGTCAATCTGACAAAGCTACTGGCTTATAAGGAGGGCTGCACGTGGAATGCTAGAAAACATCACGTTTTCATAGACTGCAAAACTTCATATGCAAGTACAAACCTTCTTATATTTTAAACCTAAGAGTGGCATGTTTTAATTATGCATGTATCTGAACAACAGAATACCACATTAGAATTTACGTTTTTTATAAACTGTGTCATAAAAGTGAAGAATTCTGAAAAATGCCATAGGAAAAAAAATTGCGGGGTGTATCGGAACACTTGGTTCTGTTGTTCCAATTCAAACTTATTTAAAGGAAGTTGTTTGAAAAATCAAGATTCTAACCCCAATTCTTCTACTCAAAACAAGAACAAGGATTTATTACTGTTTATCTTTTCTCGTGAGCAACTAGATCTTAGAATGACAGAACGTTGCAGATTTAAAAATATTTTTGCTCCAGGAGACTTCTTTTTACCTAAAATACATGCGGGAAAATTATACAGACCTTATATAGCAAAAGTCAAGCACCCAGACAGTGATGAATAAGTGGGAAAATCTTACAGGACAATCCCCAAAACCCAGAGATTTTAAGAAACTAAAGAAAAGGCAGCGTTCATCCCAGAAGATGTTATGAAAAAACTTAAGCCAAGCAACAACTGCTAGTTTTAAGAACAAGTACATATTTGTGGACGATATGAGTGACTTCAATTTATGTTATGGCTTCGTATTTCAATTCAAAAGCATTTCTTAAAATTAATTTAAATTTTTCATAAGTTCAAAATCATTTTAAATGTTAACAAATCATAAACGTTTACTGGTACAGAAAATACATTTTTATTTGACAGTAACTATCTGTTCTTATTCTCCCCCATCAACATTACTCATGTTTGTGAGACCTATTACAGGTTAAATTGAAAAAAATAAAGAAATTATCATGTGTTTCGATTGACCCCTATCAGCGGGGTGATTCGGAACACCCCTAAATTCCTATATATATCAATAATAACTGTTCGAAATGTTTTGTCTTTGCTTGGGATATCAAAAGCAAAGCAAGACCGAAGTTTTTACCCAAAAATTCAAATTAAAAAAAAATCTTTTAACTACTTTTTTTACAATTAAAGCTGCAAAAGGTTCCGATTCACCCCATTTTACGGTACTATAAGATTTTGATTTCTTACAATAACTGCAAAAACATAGTTTTCGATCGTTAATTTTTTTTTTTATGTGATGCTTCCATTAATTTTTAATTTTTAGATAGCATTAAATGATAGTCAGAAGCAGTTTTCAAGCTACAGATATAGAGTTTAATATTGCGCTCATCTTTTGGAGCACGAATAATTTAGCACTTTCTGTTTCCAGTTGGAATTATCCGACTTGCCTTTAAGCGATTACTCTAAATTGGAATAATCCGTGAAAGTGAATCATAATATACCACTGATTTCACTTTACAAATTCTGCTCTGAAATCTATTCTACTACATGTCGTATTCACCTGCCTATTCAAACCTTTGTCAGATACCCGAATTGTCGAGCGAAGCCTTCTTCATTCAATACGTAGCAAAGACGAGTTATTGTTTTTTCCGCACCGATAGTGAGCTAGCGAAGAAACAACTTGTACAGATTTTCTCTCTCTCTCTCTCTCTTTTTTTTTATTTTATAGAATCAACATGCGAGGGGCTTTGCGTTCAAAATTCGTTACTTCTGCAATTGAGACGTGATTCTCATTTATAATTTTTGTAATAATAAGTAATAAATTCTTGAGATTTTTTTAAATCACCTACTAGCTTATTACCCGGCGTTGCCCGGGTGCTTATTAATACTTAGCCCCCCAAAAATATTTGAAATAGGTGAGCTTTAAATTAATAATTAATTGTTAATCGTAATCTTTGCTGGAAAATACTCATATTTAAATGTGTTAAATTTTATCAATTTGTATGCTTAAAGGCTTATTTCTTTTACTTTATATATTCAAAATAGAAAGAAAATGGCCATTTTGAGACAAACATTTGAATTTTGAGCTTTTTGTATTTTTTTTTTTTTTTTTGAAATTTCAAAACCCCGCCTATGTGAATTCTAGCGCATCAAGGAACCTTTGTGCTAAGTTTGATGAAAATCCGACGAAAACTGTGGATTTGTATGAGTAGCAAACATACATAAAAATATACATACATCCATTTTTATATATAGGTGATTCTACAAATACGGGAATATTTCTTACATGTAGATTTTAAAAAATTAATTTAAAATTAAAAATCTGAAAAAAAAAAAAAAAAAAAAAAACAGCAAAGCACTTGATAAGTTACATAATTAAAAGAGTATATCAGCAGAGCTTAAATGTTTGTATTTTATTGTATTTTTGGATTTTTATTTTTTTGAAGGCATATGTAAATGATAAAAAGGACATGTGGATGACACAATGGGTATGTGAATATAATACAGTAAGTATGTGAATAACACAAACACAATAGGTATATTAATGAAATTTTTTAACCAGTAAGCTGTTAGACATAATTTTTAAACATTGTAGTCATAGTTTGGCTTTTGATTCATCCACGTGTCTTATATTGGGGCATGTGAATGATAAAACACAAGTAATTGTGTTCTCAAAAAGTCATATTTGAATATTTTTCGGCTTCACTTCGAATTAGAACCCACAAATGTAAGCCTTAGGATTATTCATTATCAAAATTTATTTACATGTACATTTTACATGCATTCTGTGGGGCATGTTAATGACAAAGATAAAAAACACTTGCCTTGAAAGTTGAGTTTAGCTTGCTTTTTATCAAAAAGTAATTGCAGAACAGCAAAATTAATCCTCAGCCAGGAATAACAAAGTTCTATGCTTTATTTTAAGATGGGTTGCCAGATTTTGAAATAAAACATTTCAGAGAAAAATATCTATACTTTTTAGACATGTGGATGGCTGATAATCGCTGGGACAAAGTTTAGACTAACTTTTAGAGATATTATTTTCATATTTTTTTGCTTTTTTTGTGATTTACATCTTGCACACATTCATATTTATAAATAAAAAACTCTTGAGAAAAAAATCACTAATTTTTTTTAAATCTATATTCCATTGATTGTGAAAATTGCCCCTATGGGACAGGGCATGTGGATGACATTTCAATCTAGTATCCTTTTTTTAAAATGAATAATAATTAAATATTGTCATTGTTGATAACGGAAATTATAGAATAAAAGACGCATAAAAATAATCCCAAAATAGTTTTTTATTAAATTAAAAACAAAAAGAGCAATCAGTATGGAACATAAATTTGCCCATTTTTGTAGAATCACCCATATTAGTCCAGGCTAGTGTCCATTGAAATGTCATGATACCTAAAATTTTTACATATATGATATTTTTTGGTGGTTTCTATACGAATTTGACCTGCTGATTCCGAATCCGTTGAGTGCCAGACGCTAAACCTTGAGCATTTTTGTCAAAATGGCGAAATCCAATATGGCTGCTATAAAAGGTATGAAGCAAATTAATGGAAACAAACGTGCAATGAAACATATTTTACGCGTAAAAATGATTGTACTCTTTAGTCAAGATACAATTCTATTGAAAATAAATATTTATGAAAAGTATACGAATAAAAAATTTTACCAAATGGTAAAATTTAAGATGTCAGCCTAAAAAGTTGCTAGGTTTGATTTTCAGGTATCAATCATTTTTAAAACCGTAATGGACATGAAAATAGAATGTTTTAACAAAGATAAATGTTCAAAATGATATTCAGGGATCATAAGAAATGTGATTTAACCTAACAACAACACTAAAATTATTTAGAAACATTCCAAGTTTAAGTTTCGGGATTTCGCCGGTTTAAACCAATTTCCTTAAAGAAACAAGTTTCTTTTACGAAAGAGCTTCCTATATTGATACAAGTTGCATGAACGCAGACTTCTCGCTGTTGTGAAAGGTATTTTTAGCTACCAGTTGGAAGGTATATCCAATGTGTTTGTTTAGTGTTTCGCCTTCAGCTCGATTGCGGATTTTCAAGGTTGACTTCACCCAAATAAGGGTATGTGCAATATTTCGATGTTGTAGTTTTGCAAGGTTTGCAGAACTAATAAGCAGCTCAGCTATTTGCTTGCAATTTCTGCCTTAGCACTGGCCAATTTGTTAAACTGCTCCAGGAGCAATCCTGGTAAGTCAGAAAGGTGCCGAACTGTTATCATCAACCTATCTAAGAGTTTTTGGAAAGTTTCCGATTTATTGCTGTAAATTGACTGAGTTTGTTTGGAAGCTTTCAAAATTCTTTAGCAAGTAACTGCTCATTATTTTTCAGGAACGTTTTGGGCTGTTTTTAAAGTGAAATTGTGAAACGGGAAGTTGGCTTAAAACATCGCAGACAAATTAAAAAAATATTTTCCGGTCATAATAGAATTGTATGAGAAACATCACTGCAAAAAATTACTTTTTCTCTGTGAAAAAGCGAAAAAATGCTTAGGGCTAATGAGATATAGTCGATAGATGTTTTCTGATAAGTCTAGAAGCTTTTGCGAATCAACAAAACAAAATTTTTTTACTAAACTAAAAAGGAGAAAAAAGTCTTGAGACGTATCTGGTAGATTAATTAAATATTTTGCGGTAAATTTAAAAATGCCTGTGAAACAGCAAAACAAAATTTTCAAAAATGAAAAATCATCACTTTCTAAAGGAGACATCGTACTGAAAGTTTTAACAAATCAGACGAAAGTAATTAAATTTCTTGTGAACAGACTGTTCGATCCCCAGGCGAATGTCTAATTGTTACTGTTACCAAGATCCTTTTCCGATTAAATTGGTGTTGGAATTAAACAAGCTTTTGTTTCTCATGAAGAAGCTGATATGATTATGATTCACTACTTAGATAAAGTCAGTAACCTTCCTAAAGAATTTAGAAACCTTCCAAATAAAAGTCAGCCACTTTACGGCAAGAAATTGGGAACTTTCCAAAACTCTTCTGTTCGGCACTTTTTTGGCGTACCAGGAAGGCTCATGGAGCAGTTTAACAAATATGGCCAGTACTAAGGCAGAAATTGCAAGTAAATAGCTGATCTGCTTATTAGTTCTGCAAATCTTACAAAACTACAATTAGAAAGATTGCACATACCCTTATTTGGGTGAAGTCAATCTGGACAATCCGTAATCGAGCTGAAGGCGAAACACTAAACAAACACATTGGATATACCTTCCAACTGGTAGCTAAAAATACCTTTCACAACAGCGAGAAGTCTGCGTTCATGCAACTTGTATCAATATAGGAAGCTCTTTCGTAAAAGAAACTTGTTTCGTCAAGGAAATTGGTTTAAACCGGCGAAATCCCGAAACTTAAATTTGGAATGTTTCTAAATATTTTTAGTGTTATTGTTAGGCTAAATCAAATTTTTAATGATCCCTGCATATCATTTTAAACATTTATCTTTGTTAAAACATTCCATTTTCATGTCCATTACAGTTTACAAAATGATTAATGCCTGAAAATTAAACCTTGCAACTTTTTAGGCTGACATCTTGAATTTTACCATTTGGTAAAAAATTTTATTCGAAAACTTTTCATAAATATTTATTTTCAAGAGAATTGTATTTTGACTAAAGAGTACAACCATTTTTACGTGTAAAATATG
The DNA here is from genome assembly GCA_038373865.1 of Uloborus plumipes. Classification (NCBI taxonomy): domain Eukaryota; kingdom Metazoa; phylum Arthropoda; class Arachnida; order Araneae; family Uloboridae; genus Uloborus; species Uloborus plumipes. The sequence goes on from JAXGGA010000978.1 coordinate 118,571, forward strand.
TTTCATTGCACGTTTGTTTCCATTAATTTGCTTCATACCTTTTATAGCAGCCATATTGGATTTCGCCATTTTGACAAAAATGCTCAAGGTTTAGCGTCTGGCACTCAACGGATTCGGAATCAGCAGGTCAAATTCATATAGAAACCACCAAAAAATGTCATATATGTAAAAGTTTTAGGTATATGGTCTTCTAGCCTGGACTATATATAGATGTTAAAAAGAGGAAAAACGAAAAGATCGGAACTAAAATAGTTTCGAGAGCAGGAAATCTCCGAACGTGTTAACAAGTGTAATACATTTTTATGAAAGCAAAATTATTTTGTTGGGGATACGCATTGTGAGTAATACACAATAAGGGTATGTAGATCGAAATAGATTGCGAAACTCGGGGTAATTAACAATTTTCGTAATCTAGTTGCTAATGCATTTTCGTATATTTTTGCGTAACTGGCTACTTTGTAGAGGAATTAGTGAGGAACCCAATTCCAATTTTAACTCAAATTGTAAACTTTTAGACGCACCCCAATCTTATTATAAACCGCCCATATAACCAATTAGTTGTACGAGATAGTTTTCAAATTAGTGTTTGATGGATTAATTTAAAAGTATTTTTCAAAATTACTAATATGCGTAACTAAATGGGAAACGCAGTTTTTCTATGTAGCAAGGGCGTAACAAGGGAGGGGCGATTGCCCCTCCCTTGAGGGACTCTTTTCGAACAGTTTTTCGACTTTAAAGTTCAAAAAAGGCAATTTTAGATGGTCTTCGATGATACTATGAGAAGTGATTGGGATTCGGGGCTCTGATATGGATTTTTTTCGAAATTGAAGACCGAAACATTTGTAATAAGCATGTGTTAATGTATGGTAAATAACGGTTCAAGTAGAAAAATAAACAATCGCCCCTCCCTTGGAACATTTCTGGATCCGCTCTTGCTATGTAGAAGCAATGAAATGATACATTTTCAGAAATATTTGTCTAATGTATAGCAGAAACATATTTAAATTTTTCTTTTAAGTTGTAAAATAAGTAAATATTTTAATCGTTTGACATTATTAATGTTTAAAATAAAATTATGGGGAATAAAATTCTATGATTTGAAATAAATGTTTCAACTCTGCAATTAAATACGCACTTTAGAAAAGTACGAAGCGCTCATAACTTTTATTATTCCCACACGGTGAAAAATCCATTTCTCTTTATTACGTTGTCAAAACATGATAAATTCTTCTAAGTCACTTTTTATTAGCGCTGCAATTTGTAGTTGAACTTTAATTTAAAACGAATATTTGTTGCAAACGATTCGGTTTAAGCACATGGAAAATGATGCTTAGGAATAAAAGTTTTACCGAACGATAAATTTTCACTTTTGCTTTAAAATACGAAAAAAAAAAAAAAAAAAAAAAAGTGGAAGGTTTTAAAACAAGCTGTTACTCTATTAGTATCTTACTTTTTGCTGAGCTGTAATTCTTTTTACTTTGTCTTGATGATTTGTAAATTGCTACAGCATTTTTCAACGTTGTTAAAATCACTTATTTTAATTATGATTCGTTCGCTTTTAATGAGTTGTTTTGAAAAGTTCGGGGAATTTGCGAATTAAAAAGCATATTAGCGTGATATTTTCAAAAATGTGGAAAGTAACATTTTTAAACTGAGATCATAAATTTATTATGTTCTTTTTCTATATAGTCTGTGAGTGATTGTTTTAGTTTATCATTCGGAGGGTTGTTAGCGCAGATAGTTATACATATTTTAAAGGTGATTTATGTTGAAATTAATTTTTTTTGTTCTCTTGGTTTTATGAAAACAGTATAGAGTTGAGGATTTTGAAAGATTTTTCCTCCTAAACGAGTAACAATGAGCTGTATGTAATCTAATTAAGTGTTTCCATACATATTGGACGCGTTTTAAAATTCTCATTTAATTAAGTGTAATTCCTCTTTATGTAAAAACTTGTATTGTTAAACATGATTTTCAAACTTTTACTTTTAAATTTTAAAAGGTGTTTAATTAATTCTATTTTTTTGCATGATTTGCATAATAAAGATTTTTATTGTGTGTGAAAAACATAATGCGTTAGTTTTATTATAGAGCGGATCATTTTTCAAGAAATTTTTTGCTAAGAAATGCCATTTTTTTAGTTCTTTAATTAAGTAAATGCAGTCCTTAAAGGAAAAAAAACTAGTTATTAAGTAGTTAATCTTTTGTTGCCTATTGAACGCAGTAATGCAAATTGTATTTATTTTACCGCAACCACCATTCAAGATATCTTAGAGTCAATCCGGATAACTTTGCGCATATTTTTTGTAGTTTATATTTTAAAATCAAGGGCGTAGCCAGGACTCACGTTAGGGGGGTGAAAGCAGTGGCACCCCAATAGGAGGTCACTGTGACCTCCCAAAAATTTCTTATCCGATACAATTTGGCTGATGAAATTTGAAAACAGTGAGACAGTATTGCAAGGCTGAACTTCTTTATTTTATTTTTTTTCTTTAATTAATTAATTTAATTATTTTCGTGTTGCCTCACGTCTCTTTTGGTAGGCATAGATAAGTATGCATTCTTGTATTTTATTTATTTATTTTTTAATCATTCAGTAAAGTTCTGAGTTTTATTCGGTAAATTAAAAATTTTCTCCTCAAAAACAGGCAAGATAGTAATATCATTTTCTGAAAAGTAATCAATACTAGATATAATAATACAGTTTATATACAGTTCCCAAAAATTAGCATAAAAGTCAAATTTTTCAATAAAAACAGAAAGAAAAAAGCAAGAAAGAAAGAGAAAAAAGTGCTTGAAATTCTATTTGCACGAAAAAAGGAAGAAATTATGAACTCAAAGAAACTATACTTTATTCAGTCATGCACACCTTTAACCAATGGATGGTATAATGGATGGTTTGTCAAAACAATAAATAAAATGGGAGGTCACAGTGACCTCCTATTGGTTCTGATCTAGGGGGGGGGGTGCATCTGCACCTCCCTGCACCCCCCTAGCTACGCCCTTGTTTAAAATCACGAAGAGCAGAAAGCTTGTTTTACAACCTCACTAGCAGATTGCGTCACTGGGGCTTCTAATTTTTTGACTTTGAAGTGGTGCAAAATTATCTGGAATACCCTGAATGACTTTACCCAAATCGTTGTCAGTCTTGAGTTAAATCAGTGCACTTGCGGTGGGAAGGGAATCTTAGCACTCAGAAGAAAGTGTCCTGTACAAATAGAACTCTGGAGGCGTGTTTGTGCATCTGAAATAAGACCTTTGCACAAATTTCACTCTAGACCCTGGGTTTCTTGCCTTTTTTTGGACTTACCGCTCCTTTTATGAGCGCCAAATTCTTTCCTGTCCCCAAATGTGCATGTAATCATGTATGTACGTTTACATAGTCTGTATGTATACACACGGGATGGTTAAAATAAAAAAATCACCACGATGTAATGTAAGTGATTTTTGTTCTTGAGTCCTTGATGTTGCCCCGTAAGAAAAAGAGGCACGAAATTAGGTCTGACCTGTATGGGTTCCACCCAATCCATCCTGTGCTCCATGAACTTATCCGTAAACTTAAGACTCGTGTAACTCGAACTGTTTTATTCGATATTCTCATTTTGTATGTTGTTAAAAGTCATTAATTAAGGTTATAGTATTTTTTTGCCAATCATACCTGGGAAAAAAAACTGGTAAAAAAGAGAAAAATCTATTAATTTCTTTTTAAACTGCATATGATTACGGGATACGGCAGGAAAGTTCTAATATGGCAGAAGTGTTGCTTTCTCCATTTGTACTCAAGATATACTTGTTTACAAAGTAATTTTCTGATTTGGGAGATAAACGTTTTTTAGTAGGTCATGACACTGCACAGAGTATTGCAACTTTATTTTACAATGAATTTGTGATGTCGATAGTTTACTTTAGTAAAAACTTTCCAAAAAAAATCCTAAAAATTTATCAATTTAGTTGTCCTCCTGAAGTAAAAGATGTATTTTTTACATTTAATTATTCATAACGGCATACTTTTCGCATATAAACGTCCTTTATTACGCATAATGATGTCATATGTTTAGTTACCCGTCTCATCAGAAAGGTTTTTTCTTCATCGGAATTTGTCGAACTTTTTCGTTTAGTTTTAAATTAGATCACACCCATAACTCCTCTCTCTTTGATCTCCTCTTCTTCGATGTAAGCTCAATGTTATTAATCGTCACATTTAGCATTTATATTATGAGTTACATTATTGGAAAAATATCAGCTTTAGCTAATACGATAACAACTCCAAATTTCGATCATATTGTGACGTCACGAAATCTGGCTTGTGCGGTGGAATGCAATGTCAATTTCGTCCGTCTAATTTAGGAGGCCAACGTAAATTTAGTCTCGTATGCAGGATTTCACATCTTAAGTTAAGTTGGTAATAAGTTGGCCTAATTATTGTGCATGTTTATGAGAGCTTATTAGCAATTTTAATTCTAAATATGTCCTCATCAATCAAGATTTTGATGCTCTAGTTAACTCCTAACTGGCTCAGTAATTTGTGATTTAAGGTTCTTATTTGAGCACTTCATTTCATTTCACATTCCAGGGTCCCCCGTACCTACCACAGCTTCGTGGTTTAACCGGGATAGGGCCCTGAAGAGCGCTCTGTTCTTAATTTTGAACCAGAACCTAAGGTCGAGCAAACCCTAGGCCCAGCACCCCCAGAGGTAACGTTTCACTTGGAGGACTTTGTGACCACGACATTTTTAACGCCTCCCAGCCACCATTAATCAAGACGGTGGATCTTTGATCGGTTGGGATCGAACCCGGGTCCCTCCGGACACGAGTCCGATGCCTTACTGATAGGGCCACCACGGCCCTATTTGAGCACGACAGTCAAAGGTTACCTTTTTCGTGAATAAGATGATACTCGTTTCTTTTCTTGATATTCATTTTTTTTCTAGGGTAAGATAAACAGAAAACACCTGACTTTTAATAAAAACATTCTTATTCCCCCAGTCTATAACTAGTTGTAGTTCATCACCCAAAATATTTAGTTTAAAGAGCATTTGAATGTTTCTTTTACACAAAAACTGATAATTGCTATCAAGTAAATACATTTTGCTTGCATCTTTATACTTCCAAGTCTATTTCATGCTAAGATTGTTTGATTTTTAACTGTTTCAGCTGTATAATAGATTATGTTTAAATCTGGAAACTAACATACTTCGCCAAAAGATCTTTGAATAATTTTCGATTCGTAATTGAATTATTAACTCTAACTCAACTATAGTCCGCTAAAGTTTTTAAGGGTTGAACATGCTTTTTATAAAGTTAAAGTTTTATGAAGTATTCTTTGTTAATATGAAGTTTAAAAGCAAAGAAAGAAACAGTTACCATGCCAAAAGGCTCATTAATTACAGAAAAAAAAAGTAGGAAAGTGAGGTATATAGGGATATTTTTACAGAGCTCTTTTTTTTCTAGCGTAATAGATTTTTTCTGCCTTCAAAGTTCATGTATTTTAAATGTTGTGTTGTTGGTCATATTACAAATATTTATTCAGTATTTTGATTTGTCTTTAAAATGTAAATAATGAACAAATAAAAGATGTACCAAAATGTCTCAATGTCTCCTTCCATGCATGGGGCACATTGGGGCAATATATCCACTATAAGGGCGTTTAGAACAGTTTCCCTATTTATAATGACGTTAATGTTAAAAGTAACTCCTTATAGGCAAGGATTGTAATAACGCAGGTAATTTTTCTTCTATTCATTGAAATATTAAATTCACCTAACCATGCAGTTTAAAAATTTTTGCACGCAAAATTCCTGTTTTATGTACAAAGTCATGTCGCCTGCTACACAAGCTGAAAGATATTTGAATTGCCACTTGCACCTAGTAGTCATGAAAGCTAGTAAAAACTGTTGGATGAGAATGACGGAAAATGCTATAAACAAGCTTTAACTAAACAAAAAACTTATTAATATATGCAAACAAGCTAAAAAAATAAAACTTGAGTTAAAGTTAGAATACTTGAAGCATTGTAAAAATCTATTGTAAAGATAATTTTAGTTCTTTCTTGCTGTCTTTTTTGACAACTAATTATGTGCTGTATTCCAAACTTCAGGGCTCTCTCACACATCGAAACATAGTATAATTAGAATCTAGGATGCACACATTATAATTCTTAATTTTTATTTTTTTGAGTGGGTGAAAAAATAACTTGCTTTTTCTGAAAACTAATCAAAATTTGATAAACTAATTCAGACGTTTAAATTAAAGTTTTTCTTTCGATATCATTTTGAAAAAGTGCCTTGAATCGATTATTATTGGAACAGATTGCGTGTGAATGCGTAAGAAAATCCACTAGAAATGAATTATGTATTAAACAAAGCATTTTACAAACATAATTTAAAACTCGAGTTGTACTCTTCTCTCCTACTTTCGACCTCTTTAGACAGGGTTTTTAACCACACAGAACTCGAGTTTTAGATGTGCGTGTCTTGGTTTTTAGTCTATTCATGTGCCAAAGTTCATAATAGTAAGTGCAAAAGTTTAGTACTCACACGCGTTTACACAATTGTTATTATTTTTTTAAATTGCCTAACAGCAACAAAGTTTGATAAAAAGCCGAATTTTGTTATTATTCTTTCCCCCTGTGCTCAATGAGTGGGCAAAAGGAACGTTGTAAAATCTTCGTAGCATGAATAAAACTATTTCTCTATGAGGAGTGGTTAGGTGGTAGACGAAACATTTGTGAATATGTTATACTTCCATGTATCATGCTTTTTTTGTGAAGTTTGTTTTATATTCTTAACCACTTTTCACTGTGCCTGAATTGTGTGTTAATGTAGTTAATGTAACCTGAAAATACGTGAACAAATGTAGAAAATAAAATTTCTGTATGTTTTGAGGTATTTCAGCTAGGAAATATTTATGTGTGTTTTAATCGCCAAGGTAATTTCATTTAAAGGAACTCTTTTGCTGAAAGGAGGGGCAAAAGTTTGGTTCTAAATCAGGCATTTAACAAAAAAAAAAAAAAAATCCAACTCAAATTTACGTCAAGTTTCGTCTAAAAAATAACGAATTTCAGTTTTCCAAAGGTGAGTAAGATGAGCTTATGTTGTTTATAAGAAGGAGAAATTGAAATATGTAGTTTCTTATAACGCGAATGGAAGATGGAAAAAAATATTTGAAAACAAAGTTATCAAGAGGTTTATTTTCTGAATAATAGGACAATGGCAATATTCATCCCGCGAAAAAATTCGTCCACTTTCAAAAGAAAGTTTCAAATAAGTTAATTTCCAAAAGGATGAATCTTTGACGGAGAAGTTTAATTTATGAAAAAGAGGTAAAAGTGAAGGCTAACAGTTCTAATGATCCATTTAATGCATGTTATACATTCTTTATCATAAGTTTAGAACAATATATCATTTAAATAATATACAAAACGTTACTTTCTCTAATTATTCGTTATGCGTATTTTCATGCAGTTTCAGTATCCCTTTGTTAAACAATAACGCATTAGCAAGCTCAAACGAGATGCCAGATTTTCAAAAACATTTTTTGAACGACGTTCTTCATTATTATTTGATTTCTGTTTAAGAAAAGGAAAGATGATGTTTTTCAAATAATTCTACTTTACAAATCTATTTCATCAAATACTTACTGTATTTATTTAAATGAAATTATGCTTAATTTTCAGTATGCCTATATTGTTTATTTTTAATGACTCGTACAATATTATTGTCAATGATGTTATTTATATGAATTGTAATCTAGGGTTTATAATTTCAGATGTATTTTATCACTTATTTTTATCTACTTATTTCCTATGAAATGTAAAATACTTAAGTGTCGTACTGTTTTGCGAAACATTATCGCATATGTTTTAAATAGCGAGCTGTTGGCAGCTTGCGGAAATTTACCACTTTTTTTCAGGTATAACAATTTAATAAGTTTTTAAAATGGGATAATTCTCTAAAATTCAGCACCAATGTTACAGAATTTAATTATTTAATTTAGAAATTTCAACTAAGCATCAGGCTGCTATCATTATTTATTTTTTTTTATTAGAGTCAAAGATAAATCTTTCCAATAGTGGAATGATATTGTAATTTGTATTCGAGCTTCGGTTCATGACGCAATCATTTTAAACAGTCATTCAAAATTGATTTGGAGGCAAAAGAAGCTTAAGAAACTCCCATACATTCCGCAAGGATATCCCACGGAAACAACGCCATGGTGGTGGCATCCGACGATCTTGGGATGTTGCGCAAGCGCACGAGTTCCTCAAGCTGTCTCCAACGGCCCCCTCCTCAAAGATTCTTTCAATGACCGTGCATCCAGTGCCGTGTTTCGCGACCAAATCTGCTATGCCGGCACTTACAGATGCCCCAAAAAAACCGCCAGGCCTACTGCTTCCCTATTTTACACATTTCTCGATGCTCTCTCTCCGCGAGAACGCATGCGCGCTGGAAATCTCTCTCCTCTTGCATGTTGATAGGCATCTACAGGGATGGGGGTGCAAAAAAGTCAATTTAGAAATGAAATGTCCGACAAAACTCACCACCTGGTTCCTCTGTTACAGGTACGCCGACGCCTCTGCCATCCTGGAGCTTTGGGAATCCCTGGAGCTGTCCTGTTCGCTCCAACTGCTGGAGGTAAGTGGAGTCGGAGAGAAGAGAATCCTTCCACAGCGACCTCTCTTGCCTTACTGACGCTCCGGCTGTTCCCTCTCTCTCGCTGGTCGACCCCCTCCCCCGGATTTTCCCGCGGCTCCCTCGGACATCGATTTTTCCACAAATCATTCATCGCTTGATCTGCATTGAACCGAGTCTGTCTCTCTCTCTCTCTTTCTTTCGCTACCCCCTCTTCAGGCACATTGGATAGTTCCGTTTTAAAGTGAAGCATGTCCGAAAAAGTTTTTAATTTCACAGTGCCTGGAGCTGGGTTGGAGTTAAATGGAATTTCGTCGCTGAAGAGTAGAAGGCGAAATTATAGGATTGTTTGCAGTGAAACTTTGAAATTTCACTCTGAGGAATTGTTTAAATTATTCAGAGGCGGAGTTTTAATTTCATCCTTACTAAAGACGTTTGCTCTTTAACTTTTCTTTGGGAAGATAAAAGATACAAAGTGTGAGAAAAAATGAAGCTTACTCTTCAGAGTTTTCAAAAGAAAAAAGGGAAGAAAGTTAATGAAACTTTTTAAAATTATTCATTTACGATATAACTATTTTTCAGTTAATTTAAATAAACTGTTAACTTATAAAGATGTAGTAGCCTAGTTATAAAAATCTGATGTGGACTTCCTAGTGGGGTCAAGCAGGGTCATTGTGAAAATGGAGTAATTCAGAACAAACGACATTATCGCTTTTGTAAGCAATGAAGGAACCAAATAGCAGTAGCAACTGGAAGTTCACATCTTCATTATTAGGTTAGGGATGTTTTTTCACTGATGTGGCAACACTGTACCCGCCATTTCCTTAGTTATCCTAACCCTTCTCACAAAAGTTGTCAAACAGTTTTTCAGTTTTCAATTTCTGTCCTGTTCGGGCTGATAAAATTGTAATAACTTATTGTTTTCATTATATTTGCCATCAGTTATTAAGCCTTTCACAGGAATAAACGGGAGTTTCGCTGTCTTTTATTTTTAGCACCCTGCAGGAAGGTGTTCATGATTACCCCGTATTTTTCTAGGTAGGGGTTATTCTGAACATTTTTTTCAGAGTAGTTTTTTGTCACTTCAAGTGCAATTTTATGATCCAAATAGTTATTTTGACCACTAAACTGAGCCGACGCTTTGTAATGATTTATATAAACTTGTCTGTACGTTTGAACGTCCATATGCCTCGCACTTATTGGAAAAAGAAGCCACTTCTTCAATACACGAGTGAAGACTTATTGAGGGCTGTGAATGATATTATAGATGTGAATATGACCTACCGAGAAGCAGTGGACACCTACGCCTCTGGGTGGTTTGCACAATAGAGTTAAAGGTAAAGTCAAAATTGATAGGATGGGAGCAAGTCACCCAACGGACATACCAACTGATGTGGAGCCATCTTTATCAAAATATCTAACTGCTAGGGCTCGTATGGGGTTTCCTTGGGACAAGGAAAGAGTTGAAAAGCCTTATGCACCACTTTGCTTTGGCTAATGAATTCCATGCCTGATTCAAAGATGGAAAGCCGGTTGATGACTGGCACATTAGTTTCATGAAGAGGTATTCGAACATTTCTCTAAACAAACCAGAACTCCTACGAAAATCTAGAAAGAAAGCCAGATATTCCTTCGTGGTACATAATTTTGATGATGAAGTCAAGGAATTTACTGAAAAGCCAGGGAAAGCTAGGGTGAGGGGAAGCATGTTCATATTTACCCCATGTACTATGGGGTAATTATGAACAATGAGGGTAATTGAGAACAAGGATTTTTAAAAATTTTCCATTAGCCAAAAAAGTAAAAAAGCGGTCGCGCAGTATAGCAGAGGAGTTAATAGTTGTTCCTGATGGGTGTCCACATTTTTAAATAGGACATAATGCTCCAGAGAGCAATTAGCGTGCGAACATGTAAAAATTTGTTCATAATTACCCCTACTGACCCTACTTAATTTCGCGTCTGTTGAACAATTGGTGATTTTTTAACAATTCAAAAAAAGGTTCTTGTTGTCATTAACGCACATTACGAGCAAAATCTTTAAATAGATTTTTAGACATTTTCCTGTACCTTAAAAAATATGTTAAACATAAAGAATGCCACTGTAAACATAGGCCTTTTCAGCGTCAAAGATCTGAGTTTGGAGCAACAGATACTAAATGTAACGTTTAAGATACACATTAATACATCGTGAGAGTGCCTTAGATTTATCAGAAAAAACATTTAGAATATTTACACCGAGGCCTGCAGAGTCGGAAGGAACATGACCGACCTTTAGAACCTTTGGCTTTGACTGCGACTCCATTCCCCAAATACCAGTCAGACTCCGACTTTTTCTCCGTAGTTCTGACAGAATTAAAGACTTGGAGGGAAAGGACCGGCACCGACTCTTGAAATGTTAAAGCATTCGACTCCCAACTCTCGCTGCGACTTTTTGACCTCAAAATTAGTTTGACTCCACGACTTCGACCCCGCAGCCTTGCTTACACCTCAAGTTTTGTGTCAACCAATGCAGAAAAGGCTTTTATTAAGATTCATTTCCAAATGTCAATAATTTTAACGCTGATTGTGTGGGAATTTTGCAAAATATCTCCAAACGGACCTGAAATTCACATTTAATTTTTCTCCAAATTTGTCGCTAACTTGGCGAAATATTGCCAGGTTGGTGAGAAACATTTGGTGACACAATATTTGACGATATATTGCCAATGGTCGCCAAACTATTGTGTTGCCACCAGGCCCGTCATTTCAAGTTTTTCCGGTGGGGGGGGGGGAGACAAAGGGTGCAAACACAATAATGCAATTTCATCGAAAAAAAACATAAACCACTCCCACTTAAATGAAAATATGTTGATTTCTCAAAGTCAGGGAGAGCCCCACCCTTGTCTAGGAGATAGCTTGTCTCCCGGGAGGGGTCCCCCCCTTAAATGATGAACCTTGTTGTCACTGTTTGCATCGAAATTAACACCGATTTGCCGCAACAAAACGTGTAAAAGACTTCTTTTGGAGCATCCAAATACAAACAAATAGGAAGGTGCACAACTATACTCTATTTTCGAAAGTCAACTTTCTACGGTATAATGGTTTTCGAGTACGTACGCTGATCGTCAAAATGGATATCTCGGCCATTTAGGTGCGCATGTGCACGTACAGATGGACCGGAAATATTACTCTACAGTCATTCAGGAATGAGTATTTAGAGCGAAATTTGATTGAAAAAATTTACTTGGTTATAGTACTTCCTTTAATACTTAAAAGGGAGTGAAAAATGCTATCATTCAGCTGGTACAAACCTCTGGTAACCGACCAGTAAATGAATACTTAAACGAAATTTCATTTTTTAAAATTCATAGCAACGTTAAAATTGTAGCAATTGACGCATGAGAGTAAAATTATTTTAGCGATGATATATGCTTTAAAAATTCGGAAGAGTTTTTATGGTTCTGGATTAGGTTTTTTGGGGGGTTGAAATGAAAAAAGTGACCCGACCCAGTGAATGAATGCCCCAACCGGTAGACAAGGACATGATTTTCTTGCAGTTTTCTTTTCTTTTTTTTGGAAATGTGTAGAAGGAAGTTACTACTGCCAGTTCCTCCGAGAAAAATGCTTTAAAAACTCATTTTTTCTTATAAAATACTAGATTTTCGTTCACTATGTGTGTGTGTGTGTGGAAGGGGGGGGGGGGACGTTCATTCACTGCTTGGTGTACCATATTATTGAATTAATTTCTTACTGATACAGTATACTCACTAAATGTTACTTTTGGTTTCCGCGCTATTAGAACTTCATAAGTTTACAATTAACTCATAACCGTCTATCCAGTCAATTCATGAAAATGGCACAGCTTTTTGAATGCTGTGTTGTTTACAGTTTTGTTTGGGAGTATATTTGAAAATATTTTTCAAAAGTATTTCCGCGTCTCTTAAATTATTAAATCTTTTATTCTTTCTCTATTGAAATTGAAAGCTCATCCTTTTATCAAGCTCGATCTTTTTTGATGCAAATTTTGAGTAAAATATCTTTAAATCTAATTTATGAGAGAAATTGATTTTATCATGTTTGTTTACAACTTAATGTGTTTTTGATTAATTTTAGTGATTGCATTCTTGGTAACAGCACGTTCATACATATTCGATTCAAAAGATTTTTGTATTTTCAATGTAGAAAATTTAAAGCTCTGGATGGATTTCAATTAAAATTTTGAGGAAAAAAAGAATTTTGATGCAATTTGTTATGAAATCTAGATTTCATTAAAGCAGATAAAATTTATTTTCTATGCTCTGTGTATTTCCACACTTCGAAACTGAATGCTTCTTGAAATTGGAAATGTCAAGTTATATGTTTTATATTGATTATAAAATGTTTTGCCCAGGTATGAAGCCCTAGTGCGCATGCCATTTGAGGAAATGAAATTTAATTTTGGCAGCTGGTTTTTTAAAGTGTTTGTTCAAGCACGAAGTAGATGTAAAGGTTAATTAAGGCCATAGTTAAGCTTAGAGGATTTTTTTTTTTAATTTTCAGATTAAGGGTGTGCGCTGCTGATTATTATTATTTTTTTTTGTAAAATCATAATTATCAAGTTTACGTTTCTTGGTAATATTATTTAATTTTTTGCACAAAATTTTTTCAAGATTGTAGTTTGTTAACCACTTTTGCGTACCTCCGTAAATGCAATCAATTTTTTTTCGCCGTAAAATTTACTTGAAACGCCATTTAAAATAAGAACGATTTCAGTAGCGGTTTTCAATGATAGGGTTGTTCATTTGTTTATATTGGCAGAAAATGAGATACCAAGACCAAAACTGAACAAATATGAATCAATTAAATACTTAGCCAAAGCTTTTGTTTTTTAGTTCCGTTTGGCTTGAGTTATCATTTTCCGCCATTGCGTTTTATTTATTTTTGATGATTTGCTCACATCCTATACATATCTCTTCTGCATACAAGGAGATTTTCAATTCTCTAAACCCTCACTTATCAATGCTTCTACAGTAGAACGTTAAAAATCCGTACGAAGTGGAATCGTAGGTAGCTCGAATTTTCGAAAATAACCAAGAAAATACTGTTTAGAAAAAAAATGTCGTGTAATCAAATAAAGTTGTTGTACCATGTGTATGTACATAACGTACAGTACAGTATATACTGCTTAAATACGTAATGATATTTTTTACAACATTTCACAAAAGTTAATTCTTATTTTTTACTGTACATAAAGGAACAATGAAAAACATTTACAAAAATATATGTACTCTGTAAGGAACTCTTGTACAGAAATTAAAAAAAAAAAAAAAAAAAAGAAAATATACCGAATTTACACAAAGAAAGTTTAAACATCCGTAAGGAAAGTTGATTTAAACTGATATTTTAATAAAAAGTTACTGGTTTTCGACTCAGAAAGCATTGAAATTCGTCGAGCAGTTCATTAAAACTTCATGGGAATGCGTTCGGCTTTTTCAACGCTCTACAAATATATACATCTATCTATAAAATCACAAATTTATTTATTTATATCCTGTATACGGACCCTCAACTAAGTTGAGCCAAAAGTTAAACATACGGAAGATATTCTCTCTTGTATTTGCATAGGCAATTACAGTAATAAATGATGCCCATTTGACTAAAAGATTTTGAACTCTTCACCTACAGCGCCAATCATTTATCTGCTCTCCTTTATTCCGTTACAGCTTCGTTGCGAATGCAATTCCGTACTGCACATGATGAAGCGTAATGGAGAATTGCCGTGAAATGGTTCTATTAGGATAGAACTCAAAGGTTAAGAGAAATTTGATATCTTCGAACGGAATATAGATCAGCTTTTGCATTAGATAAGTTCGCTGAATCGTTCCAAACTTTCAGAATTCAAATCACGGAACTGGAGATATCCAGTTGAGTTGTTTCGAATTTAAAGGAAATGTCGGCGGAATTTCAGATTTTTTCCCTCTCTTAAATTGTTTTTCTGTTTGTTCACGCTTGCAGATAAACATTGCAATCAAATCAAACCAGACTTCTTTGAATAGTTTTAAAAATCTTCTAAGTTATGCTGAACATTCCACATAAGAAAGCAAATCTTGGTATCTGATTTAAGGGTAAGCTTCTATTTCCTTTAACAATCTTTAGTTTTGGACATTTATTTGCTCGGTCAGATTTCGACGAGAAAATAGTTAAATTTGCTTTGTTTGTTTTAGTTTTGCATCTTAACATTTATTAAATATCTTTTTATATTCTTATTTGTGCCTTATGTGCGTTAAATATCTTTTGATAAATTATTTATGCACCGATCACTGTTTAATTTTCGATGCATTTATTTTCGGCAAATGTCTCTTTTTCAATTGATACATGTACGGATATTCGCAATTCAAATACATTATAGGATGCGCTGCAGTTTCAGCCAATGGCTGCTTAAAGAAGTAAAACACACCCACTTTCACTGTCCAATCAGGCATCTGCCCAGTCCGCGCAAAATCGCAACGTTTTACCTTTTTTGCTGATTTCTTAAATCACCGTATGGTGGCGCATTCAAGTTCGAGAAACGCGAATCTCTCTTCACTGTGGCTCGCAAAAAAGCTTGGTCATTTTTTTTTGTCACGTATTCAATTTTGTCATTACTTTTCGATTCCCAAAAATAAATTGCTACCTTTCATTTCACGGTTTATGATCATCGCGAAAGATATCAACAGTGGCTAATTAAATATGATAATATATATTTTTTTTAATCGTCCTTGCCGATATTTTTGGGGCAATGAGACAACTAGATCCCCAACAAAATAAGTACCAATCGTTCTGTTTTCAAAACATATTTTTCAAACATTTCACGTTTTACAAGCATACAGGGTGTCCACTCCAATCGTGGCCCAATAGCTAATTTCTAAACCGTTAGAGATAAGCATATAGTTTATTTAGGAAAAAATCTCCAAATTATGAAAGGAATTTTGGGTCTATTCAATGTTTTTCAAAAAATCAAATTTTGAAAGAGTTATGAAATTTAAATTTTTATACAGCCCCCCAGTCCTATCAATCATATTTAGTAAAACATTCTTGACACTGCAACGTTTAAAACTAAAAAAAAATCATTCTTCTACCACAAAAATTGACCGAGTTATGACGTTTTGAAAAATCAAGATTTTGCATTGTTTCATGACGTCATCGAGAGATCGTTTAAGGGACCGTGTGCGAAATCATTCAAAATCTTGATTTTTCAAAACGTCATAACTCGGTCAATTTTTGTGGTAGAAGAGTGATTTTTTTTTAGTTTTAAACTTTACAGTGTCAAGAATGTTTTACTAAATATGATTGATAGGACTGGGGGGCTGTATAAAAATTGAAATTTCGTAACTCTTTCAAAATTTGATTTTTTGAAAAACATTGAATAGACCCAAAATTCCTTTCATAATTTTGAGATTTTTTCCTAAATAAACTATATGCTTATCTCTAACGGTTTAGAAATTAGCTATTGGTCCACGATTGGAGTGGACACCCTGTATATTGACAGCCGGGCTACGATGTCCAGAGACTGCGGTTTTTGCCCTTGTTTTGGGCTCATTACTATAACATAGACATAACAGAGCTGGAGGCAAATGCCCTATTATTGATGCTGAGAATACCTCCAAACGGATTTCTTAAATTAATTTAGCACCGCAGCGAAAGCCGACAAGGATGGTATGGTTCATTTCGTAAAGTGAATGTAAAAACCTAGGGGATAAGCTGTACGTTACTACCCAAGTCAGGGCTATGGTTCCAGCTACACTGTTGAAAATTTTTTTGAAAAAAAAAAAAAAATAAAATAAAATCTCATTGTTTTTGTAGGATGCTTTTTCATCAAGCTATTTCTTTTGCATACACTGCGATGCAAAAATTTTAGACAAAATGCAAATATATGAATAAAAAGAAAACTACTCAGCAAAATGCTTTCAAATTTCTACTGCAGGTAGACAATATGGTCCCAAATACGTGTCTGCCGTTTTGAAAAATATAACCGAAAGGAAAATCGTAAATTGCAAAAGACATTTTTTTTCATTGCTGCAAAAGTTCAGACAAAAGTCAGATTTTATGCAAATATCCCTTGAAATGTGATTGGTGGAGGCAAGGCGTGACTTTTTTCTTCAACTGTAAAGCGTAGAGATCGCTCAATGAATAATCAAAATCTTAAAATCTCTGTAGTTCTCGTGTAAAGAAGATGAAAAAGTTTGAAAACCGAAATTTGAAAGTGAACGCACTTTGTTAGTTTTCAGTCTTTTAAATCGGTCCTAGTATGGTAGTACATTGTTTTTGTCACATACGTATTGATCAAAAATGCCAAAAAAAACTATATTTCTTAAGGATGAACAGGGACGTCATTTCAAGTTTTTTCCAGGGGGGGAGGCAAAGGGTCCAAACACAATGCAATTTCACCGGAAAACATCAAAAACCACTCCCACTTATATATAAATGCATTGATTTCTCAAAGCCAGGGGGGGGGCAATTGACCCCCCCCTGCCCCCCTAAATGACGGGCCTGAGGATGAAGGAATTGAAAAAATGGCTCGAACTGACAATTCGCCATTTAATCCTACAAAACTTCAACTTTAGTTAAAAAGAGCACGTGACAGCGTAAGTAGATGAACAATTGAATCGGGATGGAAAAAAAAAGCAAAGAATTGTGCTTGAACCTTTTCGGGAATAGCTTCCCAAATAAGCCAAATTTTAATAGGAAAAGCAGCACATGTATCATCGTGACTAAAAAATGAATGTTACTTTCTCTGATGAAAATTATTAAAATTTGGATCGCCTAGATGGATTATATTTCTATTAGCGTGACTTCAGAAAAGATCCGATGAGCATATGTTGTGCTGCTTTGACTATTAAAATCTGGCTTCTTTGGGACACTGTGTCTGAAAAGACTCACACACAATTCTTTGTTTTTTTTTATGTATCCTGATTGAGTTGTTCATCTACTTATGCTGTCACATGCTGTTTTTGACCCAAGTTGAAGTTTTGAGCGATTAAGGGGCTAATCGTCAGTTCGAGCCGTTTTTTCAATTCCTTCATCCTTAAGAAATATAGTTTTTCTTGGCCTTTTTGATCAATACGTATGTCTAAATTTGCATTCCACGAAGTAAAAAACAATGTACTACCATACTAGGACTGATTTAAAGGACTAAAAATTAACAAAGTGCGTTCACTTTCAAATTTCGGTTTTCAAACTTTTTCATCTTCTTTACAAGAGAACTACAGAGATTTTAAGATTTTGATTATTCATTGAGCGCTCTCTGCACTTTATAGTTGAAGAAAAAAGTCACGCCTTACCTCCACCAATCACATTTCAAGGGATATTTGCATAAAATCTGACTTTTGTCTAAACTTTTGTAGCAATGAAAAGAAATGTCTTTTGCGATTTCCGATTTTCCTTTCGGTTATGTTTTTCAAAACTCCAGGCACTAATTTGGGACCATATTGTCTACCTGCAGTAGAAATTTGAAAGCATTTCGCCGAGTAGTTTTCTTTTTAATCATATATTTGCATTTTGTCTAAACTTATGCATCGCAGTGTAGAAAGAAAAAAAAAGTTTTTTTGTATCACCTCAAAACACGTGCCTGCAATTATTCGCAGGTTTTGCGCTTTATTTACATTGTTTTGTTACTCATATAATCAGCACATAAACTTTTTTTTCTTATTCTTAAACACTGGATATAATATGTTACATTCCTCTTACGTGCTGTCCACAAATAATGTCTCACTTAGAGGAGGGGATGGAGTACTTGAATTGGTACAGTTTATAACAAACGGAGGGAAGGCGTAATAAGAAATTTGACATCTCATTTCAGCGTTACTATTTAAAAAATCTGGTATGGACCCCACACTACTTCCTTTTACGTGTAAATTTCTTAGTAGTTGCCTTAAGTGTTAAAAAAAGTGCTTGGAGTGAGTAAGGTAACAATTCAAATATTTACTCCCTAATCTACCACGAAACAATGCAAAAAATATTTTACAATGGTTATTTTTCTAAATATTGCTGATTTTAATATCATTTAGTGAATTTTTCGCAAAATATCGCCAATAGCGCCAAATTGAACAGAAATTCAAAAAATAATTTTTTCGCCAAATTTGTCGCCAACTTGGCGATATGTCGCCAACTTGGCGTCAAACACTTGGCGACCAAAAGCTTGGTGACATGTCGCCAAGTGGTGGCGCCAATTCATATCACTTGAGTCTGTATTGAAATTAACATTGATTTACCCCAAAAAAGGGGTAAAAGACCCCTTTGGGAACATTCGAATGCAATCACAAGGGGAGGTGCACAACTAGACCCCCCTCAGAGCCTACATACCAAGCTAGAAGTTTCTACGGCATATAGTTTTTGAGTTATGCGAGCCACATACGCACATACATCCGCACATACATACATACAGACGTCACGAGAAAACTCGTCGTAATTTACTCGGGGGTGGTCGAAATTGATTTTTCGGCTGTTTGTATGTTGTTAGGTACATATGCACGTGCTGACAGGTCGAAAAAACTACGCGACATTCATTCAGGGGTGAGCAAAATCAAAATTTAGACCGAAATTTGAGTGAAATTTTTTTCGTGATCACAATACTTCCTTTACTACGTAAAAGGAAGTAAAAACAGTAACACTATGCTTTTGAAACACAGTGTGACGTGTGATAAGAGGAAGGGGTAAGGTGAAGTGTGACACTTTGAGACAAAGAGGGGGAGGGGGGGGTGTTAAAATTATTTTTAATACTTTGACTGCCAAGTTACGAAAAAATCATAGCGTATGAGCTGGGCTGAAAACAGTGTACGTGTCAGCCAGTTTTGATTTACTGGTACCTCCTCAGAAGCCAAATATCTATATTAATGTGAGTGCACTTCACATAAATTCAAATCTGTACGAAAACATCAAATCTATCTCCTACGAGCTAACTCAAAATCGATTCTGTCAGCTGAAATGACTTGCTTCGAATGATCTTGTAGTTGGGCAGTCAACATGTTAAAAAGTGTGACATCATTTATGGACAGTCCCTTAATAAATTTTTACATGATTTAATCAACGACATTTATTATTCTGTTGACTAGCTTCAAGGCTGCTATTTGAGTTTAAAATTAATTTGATGCATAATTTCTATGAAAAGTTAAAAAAAAATAAAAATCGTTACAATTAATTAAAAAAACTTATGCAAGTGTTTATGCTTGAAATCAAACGTAAATGTTAATAAAAACTTCGATCTCATTGTAGATTTTCGGAATGTTTTTTTTTCCTCAAGCAGAGACGATGATGAAACGAATCCAGAGTCACTAGTATTCATTGTGTGTAGATTCGTTAAACCTGTGCCCTCTTCCATAAACAAAGCCCATATATATAGTTACTTACTTCCGTACTGCCATAAATTAGGTGACATCATTCTCCGGAAATAAATTTGTCTTACGTTTCATTTTCTTTTAATTTAATATTTTCAATATTGTCCGCAGAAGAATTAAGTATGAGTTACCCCTATTCACTGTAATAGTCTGGGAGACGAAATTGATTTTCGCAATATTCGGCTAACTTACAGCAGCCGTTTCCAGAAAATAATCCTTTGAATGGACTCGAAAACATCTTTTGAAACTTCTCGGGCTGAAGTAAACAGATTTTTCCCGAAATAGCGGAGCATTTCTTTTTCCTTTTGTTCAGGAAACTCGCATTTCTTGTAGGAGCAGAATTTGATGAGAAGGATGAAGTGGGTGAGATGTTAAATGCGAATTGACACAAATGCGAGACGCATCGCATAGCTATTTGAAATTCCGTTGAGGGATGTTTTTTTTTTTTTTCTCCAATCACATCGTTAGACGAATATTTTCAATAAACATTCAGTAATGATGAGAGGCATTTGTTTTTCTAATATTTCTCTATCAGAAACTAAAATCTTGGTTTTATCACGAAACTTTCTTCTATATCTTTCGTACGACTTTTTGTACTTCTGAGGTGGCAATGCTCTTAATAAAGTAAGTAAAACCATACACTTACCAGTACCATTTTGCATCGGGTCAGTTGGTGATATATGTGGCAATTTTTGTTTAAAATTTGAGACATATCAGTCACACAACGAGAAATACGTTTAACTTTACAACTCTCTTTAGAGCAATTCGTGCCAAAAGCTAATCAACACGCGTTTCCATGGTGGTTAATTTGCACACCGAATTTTGTTTGATGCCCCGTACTTTTTTTTAGTTTGACCTCTCCCCCCAGCACTAAATCTTTAAAAAGAAAAACTTTATGTGATCAGTTGAATGGAATAACAGAGAGGATAATGTTAACTTGATTGCGAAACCAATAATCTGTTAACAAAAATTCAGTGTTTTTCAAAGGTATTTGTCATTAAAATTAAAATAAAGTAGTAGACAGAAATCCCCGAAATACGGAATGAGTTTCATTAAAACCTCTTTTGAGGCCGTCACTGGTAGCAGGGAAACCATTAACGAGATCATGTTTTGTCCTTGCGTGTTTTGCAGCCGCAGAGTGAAAACGTAACGGTATTAATTTCCAACATTAATTTCATTCAAACTTTTCGCTGGAACCGGGGGGGGGGGGCAGCATCCCCATCGATTGGGTCCGCTAGCCTCTGGATCGTTTAGGGACTCGTCTCATTTTGCAACTGAAGCCCTCCCAGCTGATGCGGCGCCCCTCTTCATAAGGGAAGGAGGAGGATTCGAGAATTTGTTCCTCGACGCTGTTTTTCGATTGCTTTTCCGTTCGCAGGAGGTGAAGGGAATGGGGGTCCTCCTTCCTCTCTCCTCTTTCTCCGTCAATTTCGACAAAGGGAATCGATATCTCGATTGGCTATGAGCTGGGAGGAGACAGGGAGGAGATACGGGTGGTGTGCTGGTCGAAATTTGCATATGGTCCCGTTTGTCTTGTGGTGTCTTGAAAACTGCGAGTAAACCTATACAAAACCAGCTTTAAGAAAGACTTACACATGCGATGAAAATCGCATATAAAGGTTGCAATGCACTCCTTTTGAAGGGGTGTCAGGTAACACCGAACGAATGCTTACGGAAGGCGACGCGTTGACCCACTTGTATTCAGCTCTGGTTGCTTTTTTTCTGCGTTTCTTAAGTTAGTTTTGTTCATATATATGGTCAAAGGGAATGAGTATAATCAAGTATTCAAAATCATTACAAAATACACAAAGCAAAAACAAATTGAAAATGGAGATGAAAAAATGATCGTTCCAATTTGTCTTTCTCCAAGTCACTTTATCCGTGTTTTTTTTCAACAAGAATTGTATTTAGTGGAAAGTATAAATTATAAAACCATAGGGTAGGTTATGGAAAAAATACTCTTGACTAACAATCAAGTAATGCCATTTTGCGAAAATCATCCTAGAAGGTTGGGAGTCAAGATTTTCAATGTCGACGTCTTTAACTTGACACAATCGCAGTGTGAACCTCTCACAATTACTTTAAAACTTTGAATATTTACTCCGACGTAAAAAGTCATAAATTCATCAAACTTGAACAGGATTACTTCAAGAAATTCGTAACAAAACTGTTTTCGGATCCCTAACCCAGATGATTCGTTGCTGCCGGTATCCGATACGAAGCATCACGTTACAAATAACCTGATGCGGAATTGTGTGGGTGCACAGGCTAGTATTTGAGCCAAAAGCTGACAAAAAATCAACATTGTCAACTTTTTAAAGGTTAGCTTCGTTTTTGAGTCTCAAAATTGACGGATAAATGAGACATCATATGGAAGTGTTCCATCTACATCGAGACTAACCAAATTCATTTCCTATTTTTCCCTGAGAAACCTACTATGAGTAATTAAAGAAAGATGTTAATATATTTATATTTTTTATTTCGCCGTTAAACTCAAGAACTCTAAAAAATACTTTTCTCGTTTTTCATTTCCTGCCGATATGTCCTCAATCAATTGAATAGCAAGTTTTAGGTTCTTCCGCCACATTTATTTGTTATTGATAAATACTATGTGACACTGAGACTAATAAAAAAATTACTTTTTCCATTATCCTTTTTCATTTTTAACCAATTAATTCCACACAATTATTCAACTGATGATCCCCACTACATTTTTCGTCTTTCTTCCATTTTATCTTGTGGTGACTGGTGTGTGCTACCTTCGTACCACTTGATGTGGTTTTTTGAGCAATCTGTACAGCTTGATGTTATACCACCTAACGGAGATTACGTAATTCATGCCAAAAATTGTTAAATAATGAAAGCAAGTTGAAATAATGTCTCGCGAAATACATTGCACTTCTCTTGCATTTCTTGAAAGCGAGCATTGTAAAATTTTTGTAACATGGGTGGTTTGCTGTGTACTATGTCATTTCGTAAATTCTGAATCATTTCAATTTCAAGAGAAGGTTTTGTAGGAACATACAATTGGAATAAACTTTCATCTCAATGTGATTTCAAATATGTAACAATGGCCTCTTATATTATGAAAGTTATATTAGCAATGCAGTAATGTTTAACAATCTACTATTATAATAGCCCGGATGTACAAAGTACATTTGTACATTTCGAGACAAAATGATTCACCGGTTTCAAGAAAAATCAAACGGTGGATAACGTCAGTGGCGTAACTAGAGGTTAGCAGGTGTGTTTTTTGCCGCTGGAGCAGCAACCAGGAGGCGTCATTTTTCCGGAAAAAAAAAAAAACAAACAAACAAACAAAAAAAAAAACAAGGTTTTCGTTTGTTTGTTTTTGATTTTGTTTCTATAAAAAAAAAAAAACACTTGTAAGAATAAGAGCTAGAATAGAAAAATGAAATATCTATTAAGAAGAAACATTGGGCATCATAAAAACATTTTTAAAAGGAAAAAGAACATCAAAGTTGTAGCAAAATTTACAGACTGATCCCAATTTTTTGAATAAGGAATTGTTTTGGGATGTTGCAATGACCTCCCGTGACCTCCCATCAAGGCGACAATAAGGGTACGGGGGCGCTATTTCTTAAGTTCGCCACGACACTGGACTCCCTAAGTACGCTATTGGATAACGTGCTGTTTGTTTCTTTAAGTAAATTTAATATTTTGAATTCACGCAATGTTTTTCAACAAGAAATTTTCTCCTATTTATACGCTGTTTCTTCTTTCTTTTTTTGTCAGCTAGGGATATCTTTTGAGCTTACGAATATTAAGATTTGAGTTAATGTAATTTGTGCCTGCATACAACAGTCTTTTATCTATCTAATCTTAGTAACCATGTCTTTGTAGACCAACTTATTGCAAAACAATTGATGCGGTTCAACATTGGTGAATTTGTAAGGCCTGCACGCGAATCGCTTTGTTTGATTTCAATTAAACGGATTGCAATCTTGAGTACAATGGCATGTTCGATGCATTAGCATTAAAGCATGTGTTCCATTCAAAAGTATTAAATTAGTGAGCTTTTTTGTTTGTTAGTTTTGCATAG
The DNA here is from genome assembly GCA_038373865.1 of Uloborus plumipes. Taxonomy (NCBI): domain Eukaryota; kingdom Metazoa; phylum Arthropoda; class Arachnida; order Araneae; family Uloboridae; genus Uloborus; species Uloborus plumipes. Next base: position 142,594 of record JAXGGA010000978.1, read on the forward strand.
CTTAAAAAAATTCCATTAGATGAATGAGCATTAACAGGGTATTTTATTTTGGATTTTTACAAAATTTAAATAGTAAAAGATGGTATCTGTATTGAACGTAGGGCTGCCAGGTTAAAAAAAAAAATCTCATTTATTTCATTCTGATTAAAATTTTACATTTTGCCTTCGTTACAAAACAAAAATTTCGAGAATGAAAGTAATTTTAGCATGCAACACATCAGTTGTATACTCAGTCTTATGCAAAGAATGCTTTCTTTGCATAAGACTGAGTATATGAGCCTTTATGAATCTTTTCACACATTCGTTGTAAGGAGATTTTTTGTGTGCATTTTAGAACTTAATAACAAATTTCTTTCTTCATTATATAGAAAACATTTTCAATGCTGGTTAAGTCCTTCTGTAACCTTTCACAAATGCGTTGTAAGAAGATTCTGATGTATGCATTTAAAACTAATTCACAAGTTTCTTTATTGGTTGTATTTTATTTCAACACTTCAATATAATCACTCTTGTGATGTTTAGTAATCAAATGAAATACTACATTAACAAGAAAAAATAAGTATTGGAAAATTTTATTTAAAAAAAAAGAAGGGTAAATTTGTAGCCACGCTGTTACGTTTGTTCTTTGCCATGCTTCATGGACTAGCTAAAATAGCATATATAGCTTCTGACTTGAATGTCCTGTTTTATAGTAGATCCAACAAGGCTATTAGCAGGATGATTGAAGAATTTATTAATTTTGGTGCTTAACTGATTCACTGCTACTGTACCATTGGGAAAATCATTTTCTTTTTGATGGGTATATTGATTTAATTTATTCATGCATCTTTTTATGCATCTCCTTCATTGACGAAGAAAGTTTTTTTTTCATCGTATATGAACGTTTTATGTATTTCTAAAGATAGATTTTTAATTTGTAACCGCGCAACTATCGAGGGTAAACGGTTTTATGAATATATTTTTCATTTCATACTTAAAAAAAGAAAAATCGAATACTATTTTCTATACGTGCTTTTCCTTTAGATGAATTTTGTGTGCGAAACTTGGATGAATGGCGAAAAAGGACTCTTTTGAATACTTTTTAACCGTTTCGATATTTTTCCTCATGAATGTTTTTTTTTTTTTTTTTGAAGTGGCAGCTCATTAAAAAGCTGGGAATAAGAAATATAATCATGTTTACTCTTGAGAGTTGCTTACTATTTCAATGGTTCTTTACGACATTCCATAAAATTTTGAAAATTCAGCAATAACATATTATTTTACCAATTTTGCCGTCTTGTACTTATTCCATTGGTAATTTGAACTGTATTTTACTTGAAATCATAAAAGCTCAATGAGTGAGCATTAATTGAATGTAAAAAAAAAAAAAGTACTTTAACTACTTGTTCCTTTAGTAGTTTTCGTATTTTCAAATTCTTAAAGCACATTGAGTGTAATGTATATTACATTTTGTGGACTTCTCTTTTGATCGTTACTTTATTTTCATGTTTTTTTTTCCCTCGTGAATAATAAATTTTGAATTTGTAAAGGCTTTTCTTTTGCTTGTATATTAGAGCAGTTTCATATTTAAGAATCATATTTTCTGTATTGGACTGATTTCTGTCTTTATATGTATTTATATCTATATGATAAGTAAATACTTTTGTGAAAAATAGATATTACTAACCTTGCAATCGCAAGTAAAGCAAGAAAACACTAAATCAGAAACAAAAAGCTAATCTTCCGCTGAAATGGAGGCAGATATAACTGGAGTACTTCTAATAATTTCTTCAAAGTTTGCTGACCTCAACATAATAGTTATAAACGAATATGACTAAAACTAGAGGATCACTTTACTAGGAAATGCTGCGACATTTCGAGATTTTCGTTGCATGGGTTGCATATAGATGCAAGTTCACAAGTCAAAATTGCTTAGCTGTAAAATATTTGTAGCTGAAGGAAATAAATACCTTTGTGCGAAAGATGTAGAGTTTAAATCCAACTTTAAAAATGCACAAATATACAGGTATACTGCAGACACGTGTTTCGGGCTACAAGGAGCTCCTTTTTCAATACATGAAGTGTGAGCTTAAGGGCGCTTTTACACTTGACGACACGACACCGACGAAAGTCGGACGGTAATACTGCAACGATAAGTACGGTGTCGTGTCGTCTATAGCACTGCTTTTCCACTTAAACGATATCGTTTCTCCAAACGGGTCATTTTCCACCGCATTTCATTTCGAAACAGCACTGTGTTCGCACGTATATTTTTATGGCTGCTCAATTTAACAGATTACGACTACTATATTTGCTTTACCTCCGGAGAAAAAGAAAACAAATTAAGAGATGGTATTGGGTGCACGATATTTTTAAAGAAAGGTACATTGTAGGCGAGTTTTATACACTTTTCAAGAAATTGTAAAACGATTTTAGGTGATTTTAAATATTTTTACTAAATTTACAAAGAATAGTAAAAATTTAAAATCTGGACAAGATTATTTAACCCAAGTAGTTTAATCTAAAGTGTATAATACATTTTTATAGTTACGAACAATGCTCTTTGAGTTTACCTGTTTCTTTCTTGTCTGTAGAAGATTTGCCGTCATATTATTCATCTAAAAATGTAAAAACTTCTTCCCAGGCTTTTTCCTTGTGAATTTTGTTTTTGTATAAAATATTTCGCTTATCCCATAGACACGGTAGCTGCTCAATTAATTCACACTAAACGGGCACGTCAAACTTGAATGCCATGACTACTGTGTTGCTCATCGAAGAAAGTTCAGAATGAAAATTTAATCTTTTTTGAAGCATTAAAAGTCGTCTGCGCTACAATTAATGAAACAAAGTATAAAATAAAATGATTAAAATCTTTTATTGCTTCATCTTTTATCAATCGTCTGCAAATTGAAGTTTATATTTATTAATGCAGAGATGTTGAATTTGAACGCCATTGCTATACGTCGAAGAAAGTAAACAGATGAATGAACGTCGTCCCGATTTTAAAGGCGAGACGGCTGCTATCCGACACGAATGGGACGACAAACGACGGCGTTCGGTCGGAGACGACACAATCGTCCTAGAATCGGGAGATGGAAAAGCGCATAGCATATTTTAATGCATTTTGCGTGCTCCAATGTCGGATGACGACAATCGCTTACGATTTATCGTTGCCGTGTCGGTAAGTGGAAAAGCGCCCTTAGGATGAAGAATCGTCTGCTATAGCACTTTTTTGAAGATGAATCATGCTTGAAAATCTAAATAAACTCTAAGTTTCTCTTCTCCAACATGATCGTCTCAGTTAGTTGGGACTAACGAGATTCCACTGCACCTGAACTTAATGTTGAAAAATTTGACAAAAGCCATTCAGTGACGAGTCATTTTCTTAAAATTTTCGTAATTCATTTTTATTTTACACGTCTGCATTTCTGTGCCTTTGTAAAGGGCATTGATCCCGCATTTCTTAAAGCCGACTTCTTCCGAAAAATAACTTCCTCAATCGATCGGCCTGGGCGCTGATATGTGCGATTACACTTGAAAGTGAATCCATACATAAGCCCGTATTTCAAAAATCCTGAAGAGAAAAAGTTTTCCACCCCAAAAAGAATAAAAACTGCTTCATCTTCTATCTTCGAATTGATCAGGAGCTTCTTTAGGATGAAAGTGCTTCTTATTCTTTCCCATATTTCTCGATGTTTTCCTTTCCCTGTAACGAAAAAATAAAATAAAAGTCGAGAATTGGTAGCATTGTACTTGAAAAGTAAAATTTCCTTCGCTAAACTCGGCATTTGGAGCGAATTTCCTTAAAATGCAGCTCTCAATGTAAGTCTTCCCTCCACTTTTTTACGAGTTTTTCGTTTCGCTCACGTTTGGCTTTTGATGCGTGTTTGGCGAAAGCGTTTTCAGAAGACAATAAATTTTTATTTTGCAGGCTTAATCGCCGCATTTAAGGTGCTTCTTGTAGCGAGCAATGTTTTCCCTCTTTTGGAAATAGCCGATTGGGTTGTTTTTGTCCCCTCTCTCTTTCTTTTGAGGTTTTTGCCCCCTTTTTTCCTTTTATCAGTTGGAAAATCCTGCAGTTTTTTTAAAGAATGTCGTCTTCTGAAAATTTTCCCTCTTATTGATATGCTATGTTCGATTTTCAGTTCAGCAGTTCGATTTTTAGATTACTTAGCCAATTCGAACAAAGATTTGATGTTATGTATAAAATTGTGATTTCGTATCTATTGTTTTGTCTTTTCCAGTTCTCAAAAAATTCTATTACATATATTCAGTGGTTTTCCTCGCTTTTTGGAATAATTTTCGTGTTGATTGTTTCTTTTAGGGGACTGAGTTTTGGATGTGCAAAATATCACATGCGCAAAAGCGACTCCAATTTATGTGAAGCGAAAAGCTTCAAAATTATGTTCTTTTTCTTTTTATCACTTACCGCGTTTAACAGCAGTCACCATACTTGTTTCATTACATTAAAACGTTAATTTTATTTTTATTACATTGGTAGTATTTAACAGAAAAAGTACGAATGTATAAAATTAAACTATCTCTATACATTCAGTAGTGTCCAAAGGAAAACTTTTAGGCTTTTAAGTGCTCGTTGAACATCCGCTACCACATAAAAGAGTTCTTTCCGACCGTGTAATGCTATGTGATTCTGAATGATCATCGTCATTATGTTCTCTTCATCTGCCGGTTGTTCTGAAACGTTTAACTAAAACACACTGCATATATAATAATACACAGTATCTTACTTTGCAGCAGTCCCAGTAAGTATCTGAGCACTGATGAACCAAATACAAAATAAACACCATGAAAAAAATTCTCAAGAACTTAGAAAATACGCATCGAAAAATGCAGAAAATAACAAGAAACGCTCTTCGTAAAAAAAAAAAAAAAACCTTACTATGATGCATTCAGAAGGTGAAAATTGTTCTTAAACAAAAATCCACTTAAAAAAAAAATCTTCTTCGCTGTTGTTAGGTAATTGATCTGCTGAATTTCAGTTAAAAAAATAAAGTTTTTTCAAAAATATATAATAATTCAAATATGGGTTGAATGGACCCCATATTGCCAGTAACTAGGGTTGAATCCTTTTTTTAGAGTGATTAATCGACTCTTGCATAAAAAATTAATTTTCTAATTCAAAAAAACCTTATTTTAATTTCTCAGTTGTGTATATTATACGAGCTAATATTTAGAAAAGTGCCAATTTGAGTCCCAGGTGAATTTTCACTAGTATTTCAATAACTAGTTAAAAAACTAATTTTCCCCAGAAAGAAGATAAGGTTTAGCTTTCATTTCATCTAATAACATTAGATTTTTTTTCTGCAGAAAATATTTTTTTTATATTTCAAAAATCAGATCGGTAAAGTGTCCCCAGTAGCAAAGCTTAGCATGCAAACAGTCCATGCGCACTTTCTAACTTCCCAAAAAAAAACGCACTTGCACAAAAAACGATTCTATTTTTACCCCTTTGTTAATATTTTACTTCATTTTTGTTTTAATCGATTTCTGATTTTTTAGCCGATGCGAAAGAAGCGTGTCCTCAGTTTCGCCGTCAGAGCGGTAACAATAACTTCCGATCTATATTTAGGCTCCCAAAATCATTTCCTGCACCGATACCACGTGATACTGAGTACCTGGTGTGATGTTTTATCGCATCGTAATTAAAAATTTGCATTTCTGCATCTAAAATTGCAGGTAAGATTTTTTAAAGTGATTTTATAAAATGTGTGTCATTTAAGTCATCAGATCGGTAACACGCGCTAAAATGCGCAGTTTTTATTATTTTAAAAGTTATTTTATATATAAGTATAGTCCTTTATTACAAGTGAAAAAACCACGTGTTTGATTTTGGTTTAGCGCGATCGACTCGGAAATAAAAAAAAAACTTTGTCGGTTTGTCAGATCGGTAACAGTCAGAGCGGTAACATTGAAAAACAGCGAATATGTTACCGAACTAACTCTCACGTTTCAGAATTATTAAAAAGCAAAAATCATAGGTTTTAGCCATATATATTGAATATTTTTGTTCTTGAAAAATGAAAAGCACTGAGTTTTAGTACAATTGCTTCATTTGTGGTTTGTATGACCTGACAATAGAAGTTAGTAAAATAAGAAAAATTGACACTGCAGAAATTAAGTTAATTATTATTATTTTATTTCTTTTTTTGGTGCTTCAATTTCTCATAACTTCGCTAAATAACTAGATAATAACTAGCATGCTAAATTTGAATTTCTGATCAAGAAATTAAATTTCCTGCAACTAATTAAAGAAAAGCAAGCAGCAGAGTTATGTGTTGAAAAAGTTGAAGTTGTGTGTTGTTTCAAAACAAAACAAATGTTTTATTAGCTTGGATTTGTTAATCTCATAATTTATTTTATCTAAAAACCTTATCGCTCAATTTTATTTCCAAGAAATGCTTTTTTATAATGAAATTTAATTTTTAGCTAATATATATATATTAATATAATTATCTTAATTCCATGTTAAAAATGCAATTAAATGATATCCTTTTTAGAGATGTTAACGAAGATTGAAAGCATAAACTCAGATATGTAGCTCATATTAACATAAGATCTGTAACATTCATCAGATCTGTAACGGCTTAAAAGTGAGTAATCTAAGGAGGGGGTAAATAACTTCCTTGACCTCCCCCCTTTTATTTTCTTGCATTTAAACTCAATTTAGACTTAGAATTCCGTATTAATTTTTTTCTGCAAAATTTTTTTTTAATCAGGAAACTCCAACTTCAAATTGGCACTTTTCAAAATATTGGCTCATACCTCACCTTTACTGCAATTTAATTACTGTTGTGTTATCTTCATATCGTCACCTCAGAGCAACAGTAAGATATCTTATTGTAGAAATTAGGGTAAGATATCCCACTGTAGTTCTGAGGCGACGCCATGTATCCTATATCCATCTGATTAAATTTCGTATAATTTCCTGACTAAAAGATTTGATAGTAATATTTTTGAACAGCCGCAAACAATTCTTCATGTATGCTGTCTTCTCCTAAATTAAAAAAAGTCGTTGTTGTGCAAGTATGCATAAGCAACGTCTATTGGTGCACAATATACAAAGGCTATTTACTGCAAAAAATGAACTGTTGTTTTTACAGTATAATACTGGCAGCCGAGGTTCCAATTTAAAACTAAAATGCACAGTACTAAATTTTAAAACTAGCAATTTGGCAATTTATTGCCGTAAAGTTTAACTGTGTTATACTGTAGAAACAACAGTATAATACTGGCAGCAGAGGTTTCAGTTTGAAACTGTAAAATGCACTGTAATTGTAAAATTAGCAATTTTAGTTTATTACTGTAAAATTCACAATTTTAAAGTTTATTACTGGAAAATTAGCCATTTTTACAGTTTATTACTATAAAATTAGCTATATTATACTCTAAAAACAACATTCATTTTTTTAGTGTTGTACATAACTGAGCTCTTTTTCTCCATCTTTATTAACTTCATAACATTGCCTCCGTCCATGAAATAACTTCCTTCATCGATCCGCAGTGGTGCCGCCATGCAGGCTACTCTTGAAAGTGAATCCATGCACAAGCCTGTATTTCTGAAATCCGGATGTGAGCGAGAAACTTTGCCACCCTCTGTAAGAATAAAAACATCCACATTCGAATGGATCATGGGGAGGCTCTTTATAAAGAGGGTGTTTCTCGTTGTTTTCTGCATTTTCCGATGTTTGTGTTAAAAGCTCTTGCGTCCTATAAGTTTTTCAATTTTTTTTTTTCAAGGAGGGGGAGAGTTGAATTGTGTTTGAAAATAACTTTATGAACTGCTTTTTTTTTTCCTGCGAAAAAGCATGTACAAGTAGTTCTGTTACGAAATACTGAGTTGAGAAAATTTTCCGGTAGGTGTTGTTTTGGTGATAGAAAATTATATGAAAGCATAGTTTTAAAATTTTTATGAGTTGTTATTAAAGGAGTCTCATAAAATATTCAAAGTGCTAGTCAGAGTTTGATGATAAACGTAAATCTGATTTACAGCTAATAAAAAGATAAGTTGGATATTTTCACCGAAATGCACCATTTCAATTATTTTAAGAGGAATTTCCCTCTTTTGAGCTATTTTTTGGTTATTTCTAAACATTTTTGAAGAAAGAAAAGAACTTAGGATTTGAAGTTAAATTATTACACATGTCAATTGGATCCAAGCGTGATGTATCAGTTTGACCAAAACAATGTGATTATGTTAACTAAAACATGGGAAAAAACAGCTGCGTATGTAAACAACTTTTCTTGGATTAAATCATGCCTGCTTGTCAAGGAGTACAGCGGTATCTTGCTTCCTATGATATAACTACTCAAACACCCTACACGACAGTTGAAAGCAAATTATTGAAACTTACTTTGATGCACCAAAATCCATTTCCTTAGAATAACCTTCAAACAAAACGACAGTTTTTATTGACTTACCTAATGGCAAATAAATCTAAGTCTGATACCTCCCCATAAGACTCTCAATTCTGTGCACCTACGCACTCGAGAATTAAAGCCATTGGATCCTTGAATCAACTGAACCCTGTATCAACGGGAGCCGGTCCCTCCTAATTATTTTTGGACTTGGCTCAGCAACAGGTGTCTCTTCTCTACTAATAATAAAGCTGAAGGTGGTTCTGTCTGTCTGTCTTTCTTTCTTTCTTTCTTTCTTTCTTTCTGTCTGTCTGTCTGTCTGTCTGTCTGTCTGTCTGTCTGTCTGTTACGCGCGTAGCGCCAAAACCGTTCGGTCGATTTTCATGCCACTTGGCACAAAATTAGTTTGTAGCATGTAGTTTTGCACCTCGAAGCGATTTTTCGAAAATTCCATTTCGTTCTTTTTCTATTCGAATTCTTAGCGGAAATTCGATAAAATAGGGAAGAAATATTTCACACACATTTTCAAGTCTTATGTCATTCGAAAGCTTGGAATTTTCTGCACAAAATGAAGTTTTTTCGAAGTTTCTACGATCATCAGGAGAGCTGTAACAACTGTTTTTAGAATCCCGAAATTCAAGGCTTACCTTCAGTAAAGCAAGCCAAACGATTCTAAAATGGTTCAGCTCGATAATAAAATTTGTTTGAAAAGAGAGATGAAAAGAATTATTTTATCAACGGAAATCAACTTTTCATGTTGTTACTATGGTTACGTGTTCATACTTATTTTTGTTTCGTTCTTTTTCCAGGGTTGCCAGACGTAGTATTTTTGATTCTACGGTAGTATTTTTTCGGCCCAAATAAGGAGCGTAGTATTTTTCTGGCAACCCTGTTTCCAATATACTAATGACTTAATTAAAAGATTTGGCGGATTTTTTTTTTTTCATTTTCATAGATTTCGCATTTCAGCAACATTGATTTTGGCAACGTTTGGAAACAGTAGTATGTTGTAATATTTTTTTAGAGGAGGTATAGTATTTTTTGTTCCAATTCTCTGGCAACCCTGTCTTTTTCCCGGTGAAGATGCTTTGGGACCCTGCTTGGCGCGTTTTCAAAAAGTCAACTACGCAAAATAGCTAGGGTTACCACGCTTGGCGCGCCTATCGTTCATTTAGCGAGAAAAGGGTACCTAAAGCACAGATTAACGAAATATTGTATCAATTTCGATATTGCATCGTTTTTTTAAAGTGTTTCGTTTCGGAAAATGTATTGTTTTGTTTTTTAAGCTGGGAAAGAAAACTTTCTTCTTCTTTTAAACTTTGGTAAGATTTCTGTTGGTTCCTGTTATCAACAAAATTGTTCTTATTTTCTCTTTTGGCTTATTTTTGTCCATCTCCCTTGGGGTTGCATTCGAATGTTCCAAGGGGGTGTTTTACCCCATTTATCGGGTAAATCAGTGTTTTCAATGCAAGGTGATATGAATTGGTTAACAAAAGTGATATGAATTGGCGCGACCACTTGGCGATATATCGCCAAGCTTTTGATCGCCAAATTGGCGAATTTTTTTTTTTTTTTTTTTGATTTGGGTTCAATTTGGCGCTGTTGGCGATATTTTGCGAAAAATCCACTGAATGATGTTAAAAACGACGATCTTTAGGAGATTAATCATTGTAAAATATTTTTTTGCATTGTTTCGTAGCAAACTAGGGCTACAAATGTTTGAATTGTTATCTTGCTCACTCCAAGCACTATTTTAGCACTTAAGGCATCTACTAAGAAATTTACACGTAAAATTAAGTAGTGTGGGGTCCATATCAGATCTGTATATCACTTTGAAGGAATTATAGTTGAATAAAACTAAAATAGAGCATTTTTTCTGATATATCAATTATTTTACAAATGAACTTTTAATTTTATACCACGGGCAAAGCCGTGCGGGTACCGCTAGTTCGAAATAAGTCCGTTACTAAACCAAACAATTTATTCAAATATTTTTTTAATGGAAATCTTGAAAAATTTAACTGTACTAAGTGACCCGTGCGGAATTCCGCAAAAAAAAAAAAAAAAAAAAAAAAAAAAAAAAAAAAAAAAAAAAAAAGCCCTCTAAGCTTAAAGTTTATTACGACAATTTTTATTGGCTTCATTATCTGCCCGAAGTTGCAGCGCAGTGTCGAAATCTATAAAGAAAAGTCCAGCGTAAGTTGGTGTAGTCCCTGCCGGAGGTTGCAAGTTCCCGATCATATGGTACACTTGACCATGTAGTTTAAAACAATATGGACCTCTGCCAGAAATGTTAACTGAGTCCACTTTGACTGAAGCGAAGGTCAAAGCATTGTTGAATTGTCTAATATTGTCTAGGTAGTAGACACCTTCCTGTTAGTCTGCCTGTTGGTACCCTGTTCCTTGGCATTTAAAATCTTGTACGTTTGCACAACATCGCCATCTACTGCCGTTGTTCTGACAACTTTTCAAAGAGATCAAAGACACGTTCACTTTTACAACTACTACAAAAGTGATACCCTATATTAAAATCAAATACCCAAGGCTACTACTAAACTAAATACTAACGTTATCGCAAAACTACCATAGCATTTTGAAACAATAAAAGTTACAATTAAGGTTTACCGAGCTAAGCCTTGGCTTGAAATGTCGCATTTAAAATTGATTTGAACAACAATGGTAACGATTTTAACAGGTGAGCAAAAAATTTAACTTTTTCAAACTTCAATCGCTTATAAGTCGCTTAAACGTGGATTTTCGAGATTCTCGTTACGCGGCGCTAGCGGAGAAACGTTCTAAAGAACGCATTTTTTTAAGTCTTTCAAATGAAATCAAAATGGAGACGATACGACAATTATTTCGCTAGATAGAGTCAATTTTGTGCCCAAAAATTGAAGTTCGAATAAAAAACGAACCGACACTTTTTAGAGGGTGGGTCTAATTTTCGTCAATAGCCCGCGGGATAAGCTTCAAAATCATAAATTTTCATGCAATTCGATAAAGAAATGAGCGAGTTTCGACCGGGTATAGGATTCGGCTTAGAGAAAAATATATGGAGATTATCGAAGTGCAATTTATGTTCTACACCAAGTTTACGCAATGAAACAAAAATCTAATACATTTGAGATCTTAGAAAGCTGTTTTATGCAACAAATAGTACCATGGTGGTCTGATCGGTTGGGCGTCCGACTCATAACCGAAGGGTCCCGGGTTCAATGCCAGCCAGTTGGAGAACCACTGTGTTCACTAATGGTATCAGGGGCACGGTAAATGTATTCGTGGTCACAAATTTTCCAAGTTCTCCTTCTAAATCAATATCTCTAAGGGTACGGGATCAGGGGTTACTCGGTTCTTGGTTTGGATCAACAAAACAGAGCGCTCTTCAGTGGCTCATCCAACTGGTTAAACCACGAGTAGTGGTAGGTACGGGTGTCCGTGTTGTGCAAGTGTATGTACGGCAAAATGATACGTCTGTTACCTTGGAATTGCCCGTCAGTATTTTTTTTCTTGCAACATAGAAAAAAAAACGATTGACATACTCTCCCGGGGAGGAGGGGGGGGGATGAATTTTTAGCATGGAAAACTAATTTAGTTAATAAAAATACTTTGTTGTTCTCTTTGGAATTCTATCTGATAACTCAATGTTCGTGTTTCTATTTGGTAACTTCAGCCTGTTAAAAAAAACTCGCTTCTAGTAACTGTATGACGTCATCTGAAAGTCTTTCAGACATCAAAGATCAAGCTCGAAGATATCCTGATACAGACGATATTTCTTTATTTTTAACAGAATTTTGCATTTCTAAAATGTACGAATGATATGAATATTCGCTACTCTCGAACTATTTTGAATGAGCAAACTTCAGTTCATAAAACGTGTTGCATAATTTATCCTTTTGAATATTCTTTTTTATTTTATGCGTGTAATGTATTTTTAGTTCTAAAATATGAACTTTTCTTTTAGTTATTTGAAAACGTACGAGTCCCAAACTTATTCATAATCTACGAGCATGTTTGTTGATTTTGTATCGTCACGACTAACAAGAGTTTTCATTTTCCCTTCATTAATGAGCGATTCCATACCAAATCACCGAAAAAAAAAAAAGTTGGTCGCACGACCGACTCGGATTTTTTTTTTAATTTGGTACACATATTGATGGTATAGAGGTATGAAAAAGCCCAAAAGGAAAGTTACCTGCTCCACTTATTTTCTGAGATACATGCCCTCAAAGTTTGTCCGCCACGTCAAAATACTAAAAAAGTGATGTTATTTAATCATTTTTTATAAAAAATCGTATTCATGCAAAATAAAAGTGTTAGATATCTATGGAAACTAGTTACTCCAGGCATTTTGAAAAAAAATATTAGAACGTTCATAATGAAAATTGCCAAGGTACAGGGCTCTTTGAAGTTGTCACCACAAAAACTTGATTTTGCAGATTTTGCTAAAATTCAGGCATTTATTACAAAAAAAGGCGAACAAAACCAAAGGTTTTCTCACTTTCTGGTAGTGTACAGGTCCTCCCTGTAAATTGCTACGCAATATATTTTTTGGGTTTCTCACTCCTTCTTGAAAATATTTTAGCTTAAAGATAAGCCGTAAGGCAAAAAATGCGTTTTTGGCCATCTTGGCAGCCATTTTTCTCATAAAGGGGGAGCAGTAGAAACTTTAATTTTTTTTTAAAACAAGCCACTGATATGTTAGCTATTCACAGGAAAAGAGTTTACTTTTGGTTATTTCCTCCACTAAGAGATATCCTGCTGACAGTATATGCATGTTTTTCACGACGACCATATGCTTTGTTCCCCCTCTCATGGACTTAAATTTAATTAAACCAAAAAATAATGATATATTTATTATTAGCTGTATTATCTACCCAATATGTCATCAAATTTAATTTATTAAATCATTGAACAATAAATTAGATAATTGATGAAAACAAGAAAAAGTATTTCTCTGATGCCTGAGCATTATGCATTCATAATTATAAAGCACTAAATACTTTCTTGAGAAATTAATTAACAGAAATGAGCTCTAAATATTTATATTATAAGCAATACCTAATCTTGTGATTGGGATACTCCTGTTTTTAATTGAAGAATTTCTTGAATATCACATGAATATCAGGAAAATAAATGAGGTCTTTTCGTTTCATGTAGGATACTTTATGACAAATTTCATTTGATGGGCTACTAACTGAGCATGGTGATAAAGAGCTATTAATTTCAGCATCGAATTCCATTTTACCTTATTAACAGTTAAATATTTATAAAATAATTAAATAAATAATTTAATATAAAGCCATGCTTGAAGAATTAAAATTAGTGCAACTAATTTATTCCCATACTGATCTTTACAAAACTGACATGTGTTGAGCACTGATAAGAACTGACAAGAATAAGTTTACTCACTAAAATACTAGTTCACAGATACTATAAAGCGTACATTCTATTTTCTACAAAATAATACTGCAACAAAGAACAAGGGTATAAAGGTGAGGGTGCTAAAGAATTTCTTGAAAAATCAATTAAAATAAAGGAGCTTCGAATATTTATCTCATAGGCAATACCCAATCTTGTGATTGGATGTTCCTGATTGATGGCTATAAACAGGAGGATACCCTTGTTCTTTGTTGCAGAATTATTTTGTGGAAAATAGAATGTATGCTTTATAGTATCTGTGAACTAATATTTTAGTGAGTAAACTTTTTCTTGTCAGTTCTTATCAGTGCTCAACGCATGTCAATTTTGTAAAGATCAGTATGGGAATAAATTAGTTGCACTAATTTTAATTCTTCAAGCATGGCTTTATATTATATTTATTTAATTTTTTTGTAAATATTTAACTGTTAATAAGGTAAAATGAAATTCGATGCTGAAAGTAATAGCTCTTTATCACCATGCTCAGTTAGTAGCCCATCAAATGAAATTTGTCATAAAGTATCCTACATGAAACGAAAAGACCTCATTTAATTTCCTGATATTCATGTGATATTCAAGAAATTCTTCAATTAAAAACAGGAGTATCCCAATCACAAGATTGGGTATTGCTTATAATATAAATATTTAGAGCTCATTTCTGTTAATTAATTTCTCAAGAAAGTATTTAGTGCTTTATAATTATGAATGCATAATGCTCAGGTATCAGAGAAATACTTTTTCTTGTTTTCATCTATTATCTAATTTATTGTTCAATGATTTAATAAATTAAATTTCATGACATATTGGGTAGATAATACAGCTAATAATAAATATATCATTATTTTTTGGTTTAATTAAATTTAAGTCCATGAGAGGGGGAACAAAAGCATATGGTCGTCGTGAAAAACATGCATATACTGTCAGCAGGATATCTCTTAATGGAGGAAATAACCAAAAGTAAACTCTTTTCCTGTGAATAGCTAACATATCAGTGGCTTGTTTTAAAAAAAAAATTAAAGTTTCTACCGCTCCCCCTTTATGAGAAAAATGGCTGCCAAGATGGCCAAAAACGCATTTTTTGCCTTACGGCTTATCTTTAAGCTGAAATATTTCCAAGAAGGAGTGAGAAACCCAAAAAATTTATTGCGTAACAATTTACAGGGAGGACCTGTACACTACCAGAAAGTGAGAAAACCTTTGGTTTTGTTTGCCTTTTTTTGTAATAAATGCCTGAATTTTAGCAAAATCTGCAAAATCAAGTTTTTGTGGTGACAACTTCAAAGAGCCCTGTACCTTGGCAATTTTCATTATGAACGTTCTAGTATTTTTTTTCAGAATGCCTGGAGTAACTAGTTTCCATAGATATCTAACACTTTTATTTTACATGAGTACGATTTTTTATAAAAAATGATTAAATAACATCACTTTTTTAGTATTTTGACGTGGCGGACAAACTTTGAGGGCATGTATCTCAGAAAATAAGTGGAGCAGGTAACTTTCCTTTTGGGCCTTTTCATACCTCTATATCATCAATCTGTGTACCAAATTAAAAAAAAAATCCGAGTCGGTCGTGCGACCCCCATTCGGTGATTTGGTATGGAATCGCTCTTATTAATGTAGATTTTTTAAAACTATTAAAATATTTTGTTTTCAGTGTGTGTGTGTGCCGTTACTGTTATGTGAGAAATAGGATAGTGAGTGGGTTGAAACTTTTACTTCTGAATTTTATATTCTGTATTTTTAGAGATGCACTTGCACATCCAACTGTTGTTCGCTTTGTGACGCGAGTGAAGTCGACGAATATTGATGTAATGAATATTTTATTGTGATCATAAAATTTGCCTTGATTTATGATGTTCAAAAGACGGATTCCTTTTTTATTCTTGGAAACCAAATTTTTGAAGGGTGAAATTTGGCTTTTTAGGCCTCTTGTGACACTTTCGCACATGCTATGCGAATTTTCTTGTCCAAGCTGCATTCTGCATTGGCAAACTCTGTTGTTCTTTGGCAAATTAAGAAAATTCTAAGTACTTTCCTGGATTATTTTTACTGTACTGCCTGTTTAAAAGAATGTGCCTTTTTATGCAATTCTAATTTAAAAGACATACAAAATTTTATGCAAATCCTTTAACAAGAATTTTCTGCGTGTACGTAGGCTGCTACTTATATTTCTGAACTCGGCAACAAAGTTACAATACATTTTTTTCTGAGATTTAAAATTGTATTTAATTAACTTAAACTATCACTACGCAATTTTGAACTGTAAATGTTTCCCCAAATATGTTTTTCTTTGGCTTTTTGTACTTTTGAAAAGCTGTGCGGATTTCTGCAAATTCCTAATTTATAATTTTGACGGTTTTATAGAACTTTCTAAAACTTATTGGAACTAGTGCGTTTAGTTCTTTTTTTGTACAAAATTTCTTTAATGACTGTTTGCAGATTCTTTTCGATAATACTAACGAAAACATGTGGATTCCTAGACTAGTCTATCACGCTAAAAAATAATTTTAACAGATTTCTCTCCGATAATTTATCACAGAAAAACATTAAGCATCTTTTTTTTTTTCCACACAATTTCTCCATTTGTTTCAACGCTTGCAGTGGTCTACCATTTTTGAATGGTTAACGATAAATTGATGAAACGCTGCATCGATCAATCGATAGTCCCCCTCATGGTTAGCTAGCTCACTTTTGCTTCTCGAGCCGGAGCGAAAGATAGATCTTTCAAAAAAGAACACCAACTGCATCATTTTCCAATTCCGAATTGATTAAGGGGGAGATGTGATAAAATACTTTTTCGTTCGTCGCTTTTTCTCTCCGACAACTCCTGTCAATAGGCTGCATTACACCTTCAATTCTACTGGTGAAGTGGGATTTTTTCTTACTTTTTTCTTTCTTAGACGTGTGAAGACTAATTTCTTTAAAAGAGATGCTTCATTGTTAGCCGTTGTTGCAGCTTTTATGAAGTTTTCTTTCTTCCTTTTCGCGCCTTGATTTTTGGAGAAGTTTTTAAGACTATTTTCGAGTGAAGATTAG
The DNA here is from genome assembly GCA_038373865.1 of Uloborus plumipes. Lineage (NCBI taxonomy): Eukaryota > Metazoa > Arthropoda > Arachnida > Araneae > Uloboridae > Uloborus > Uloborus plumipes. The sequence goes on from JAXGGA010000978.1 coordinate 159,403, forward strand.
TTTTTTTCCACCTCTTGTCGATTTTGTTTTGTATTTCATATTATGTTGTGTTTGAAGGAGGATAGCTTTTTTGCTGTTTCGCTTTACTCTGTGACTTATTTATTTTTTTCTTCCATTATTTATGTCACCTAGATGATTATGTAAAGTGAGTTTTAAAACTAATATCTTAAAAGAAAAGAAAAAAAAAAAAAAAAAAAACAAAGAAAGAAGAAAACAGCGGTATTGTTAATAAAAAGCAATGTTGCTTCAACATATATTGCAATTGTTAGTTCTTTTATTTGCTATAGTTAAATTTTACGTTTTTAGACTCTTTACCAATCGCAACAGCCACTGTTAGAAGGTCTTTTAGCACTTTGAAAAGAATAACAACTTTTTAAAATCCTTCATGGATCAGATGAGACTGAATGGTATGAGTATTTTGCATGTACTAAACCATGAAAGTAGACTCTGAAGACATTAAACTTTATTGGCAAAGAAGTATGCTTGAAACTTCTAATTATGATTAATTTTTAAGCTCTTTAAACGGTGTTTTACTACTAAATCAAATAGAGGCAGGAAAGCTGGTTCTTGTTCTTTAACAACTTACTCCCCACGGAAAAGAAAAGGGATACATTATCAATTGAGAGATAATTAAAAGAACCAGAAGTTCCATAACAACAAAAGGATCCAAACTTGCGGATTTATTAATGGTTTATCGCACCAATTCCATATTAATCCCTCCCCCCTTCTCTCTCTTTCTTTTTCATATAAGGCGTAAAAGTGTAGGTGTTGAATTTTAGTTTAATAAAAGTAAGATATAAAGATTAAAAACGTACATCTTTTCTGTAAAGAATGTTTAGAAAATTTAAACTTTTCCGAAGTTTAATCGATTTTGATCCACATTCATTTTCAAATTTTATACCCTTCTTTGTATTTTCCTAGTTTTTCCGCAGTAGAAGAATGACTCGAAAGAATAAAAGCGAAAAATAAAACTGCTTCAGTTCTAGATTGATTAGCAGGAGGGATGTGATGAAAATATTTCTCAATTTTTCCAACTCTTTCCTTGTCCCTTATTTCTCTTTGATTGGGCTGATTTCCGCTTCCAATTCTTTCCAGGGAAAGAAAGGAGAAAAAGCACATCATAAAGGAAGACAGATTTCTATTAAAAAGAATTCCCTGATTGCGAGTCAACGGTCTTTCTACTTTCTTTGGCTCCTGCGTCTCTCCACGTCTGCTCTCGGTGCGTGAAACACATTTGGAAAGTTGAGGTTTCTTTGGGCCCTCCTGCTTTTTGTAATTGTTGATTCCAAATGGCTCTCTGCGGACTAAACTGAATGTTTGTTTTGAGAAAGTGAATTACGTTGATTGCTGGGTTTGCTGCTTTTGCGAGTATTCTCCGTAAAGTTTGATTTGATTTCAGAGTTCTGCTAAAGTTTTCTGTTACTTTTTACATGCGGATTGAAATTGTTAGTCATTGTAAATGTACTGCGATAATAAATAGTGTTTCTAATAATGTATTCTCTTAATCGGGCTAAGTCTGTGTAGAGAGGCAAGCTAATATTCGGTTTGGTGGCTGAGAACATTTGGGTATGGTGTAAAATTTCATTAAAAAATGAAATTAAGCAAAACAAAAATAAATAAATAAATAAATGTGCCGATGTTTTTCTCCGTATCTTCTGTCCAGTTGTGGTTGTACAATGTACATGCGTTTTCATTGTTCTTTGTCTTATTCATTTATCTTTTCAATATTATTTTCCATCTCTTTCGTAATTTGATTTACTTTCTCTCTTCTGTATATATTTTTAAGTTTTCTCGTCTCTATGAATAACGTGCTCAATGTTTACTTTTTGCATTTGTTATTTGGCTGAAGTTTTAGTAAATGTTATAAAAATTCTTTACGGAAGTCGAAATGCTGCGATTAGGGATATTTATAATACACCTCGTGTACAAACTTCTGAAACAAAAATAGGCTTTCTTCTCACAACCGAATAGAAGTCACATATTTTTACAGGGGCAATAATGTATTTTTCAGGTGATAAATATCGTTGCTGAGGTTCTCGCAAAATCCCCACTAAGTTCACTCGCGATTCTAAAACGAAAAACTAACTACAGAGAATTGAATGGAACGTACCACAAATGCGTAGTTAGCAAATATTCCCCTGGCATATCGAGCTGCTGCCCATTTCGGAATATCAGATATTTGCGCTTCTGTCTCAAAGATTATGAGCAACCGGTTTCTTCGGGTACAATCTCAATCTATTGACTGCGAACGATACGAAAGCTTGAAATGAAAGTTTTTCTTTCTTTTTCTTTCTTTTTTTTTTACGTGGAAGACTATCTTGTTATCACTGCATAAGCGATTGCTGGTGAATACTATTTTTCTCAAAATATTGTCAGGAGGACTCTAAAACTCAACCAAGCACGAGTAAGTGCAATGTTATGAGCATCACGTACACGATCACGATACACGATCCTGTGTATCGTGATGATTACTTAAATTGATTGTGCTCAGTGGTGTGAGCTGTAGAGTGTGGTTTTCGTTTTATCAACGGATGAGCTGTACTTTACCAGATAAACGAGAGCTAACAAAGAGAGAAGATATATTTTACAAGGTTACTTTCCTGCACACAATCCCTAACGTAATCCCCAGCACAACAGCGATTTGCTATCAATATTTTGACTGCCATTGCGGCTTATCTCTCGAGAAGACAATCTCTCTTAGTAGCGCGGACGAACGGTGTCATAACATTTTGAAGGGGGAAATCTTTCACGAACTGTTAAACAACTAAATGATCCAACACCACTGCGCTATGATATGTGGTATCGGCATGGTGAAGTTCTGTAAATTTCACGCTTAGCCGTTGAAGTCCTATTCGTTGACTAGTGCGATTGCAAAACCGATTTTCTTAATTGTTATTTTCTGTAATTCCCGCAGAAAATAGGAAGTAAGGATCTTGTAACAATTGTGTCAATGTCAGGGCCGTTGGAGTGACCACGGCCTGAAACGCCGATGTATTTGGCTTGTGTTGCTTTTGATGGTCAAGTGTCTATACATATAACGGGATTTTTTTATAGTAATGAAAAATTTATGTTTTGATGAATCAAGTTCGTCACTTGTGTGAGTGCTCTTTTATTTCTCGTGTTTTCTCTACACTTCCCCAAACTCCCCTTTTTTGGGAGCAATTTTGCTGGAAGTTCCAGCTAGTGTAATTTGAGTACGTCATTTTGGTCTCTTTTATGTAGTGGTTGCCAATATCTGAGACTCGGAACATGGTATCATAACAACTAGATGGTAGACTTTTTCATACCTCGAAGGTCTTAGTAACCATAGGTGTTAGCTAGAGGGTAAGAGAGAAAGTTTACCGCAGAACAAAAACAGTTTTGAAATTGAGAAAAAAGAGTATTTGTGTCAGTAAAATGAGCATTCAAATCAGTAGATATAGGAATTGAGAGAGTTCTGTTATCATGAACAACCAAGCTCGCAGTACAAGTCTGAAATAAAAAGAAGTACTTAAGTCGATATTAAAGACATTTTTGGAGTACATACACAAGTGAATACGTACGCAGGGGTGATTGTGTTCCGGTATTTTCATGATCGATTCTGGTATTTTCATGTTCAAAAATACCGGAAATAAAATATTTTTAATTATGCTTTTGTCTTCCCACCTTCGGTATTTTTTTTTATTTTTCGAATTTTCGGTGATTGTTAAGATGCTATTCTATTTTTTTTTTTTTTGACTAAGAACTATTCGAAACTATTCGAATGTTTGAGATGTGTCTTGTTTGTTTATGAAAGGCAATTTATTATTAAATACGTATAATTATAAAATTAGGTGTGCTTAAATAATGGGGGCCTTGGTTTTTTGAAAAAAGCACACTTTTTCTCTTGAAAACTTTCAGGTATTTTTTCATGGACTCACAATCACACCTGCATACGGTCTTCACAAGAATATATCATAAATGTTGTTTTTCTATTCGAAGTATTATTGAGATAAAATAACTTGTTTTTATGCATAAATTGTTTTTATAAAATGTTTATATTGATTGGCACACATTATATCTCTGTAATGTGTTTGAAATGTAACATTACTGATGCAGTATCGACTCAAAATTGTTGAAAATATTCTTTTGGACTTTGCAGAAAAGTACCTTCTCTATCTAAATTCAGCAAATACGAATACAACAGAATTTTATGCTCGCTAACATTCTGTAACAATCCAAATCTACGCCATTAATATTTTCATCAAAACCATCTAAGAGCTTTTTAGCTTACCTCAAACAGTTAACCCTTTAAAACCATTTTCCTATTGAAATATGTTAGTATGGAGATAAAATATGCTTGAGTATTGACGTGCATAGAGATTTTCACCATATATGAGTCTCACAGCATATTAGTTTTCCGAATGCCAAGAGCTTGAAAGGGTTTTCGAATAAAATTTAGAAGTAATTACGCCTCCATCTAACTTCAGAATTCCTCGAGTCTGAAGTGCTTGCAAAGCCAAGAAATTCGAAATCATGAATTAAAGGAATGAATGAGTATTTACCGTCACATTCTCGTAACACGAACCACTTATATCTCGATATTTCTTTACATACTTGAGAAACCAATCTAGATATGTCTGCGTCATTTTCTTGTCTAAAGCTTGAGCTGTTGCCAAAAGGGTCGCGTTAGTTTTGAAATATTTTATTTTTGTAATTTGAAGCACCGCATTCAACTCTTTTGAATATATTTTGATTTTACTCATTGACCATGACCGTTAGATGTATGTAGATATGATTGCGTCGAAATCATATATAAAAGGGAAATGCTGAAAAGCATGGAACTTTTGAATTTTTTCCCGTGTTTCCTTAAGTCGTAAAGTTTCTTTTTCCCCAGTCTATTATTTCTTTCTTGTTCACAACGTCAATGAGGGACTTTTTGTTCAACTGGAAGCGCAGATCCTGCCACTACTACAAAACGATTACCAAGATTGTCCTCTATTGTTTATCACTGGATGGCTCATTAAGTTTCTTGCTTAAGCTCTGGTAATTTTAAATGAGTTCGTTCAAGGTCAAGCTTACGTCTGAGTTAAAAGATGAGAAATACCGAGGTTAACATAACGCCAATCACAGCAACCACGTTTAAGAACGCCTAACCACGTTTTTGAAGTAAATTAGACGAAGCCACTAGGCTTATTAAACATGTTTTAACTTGAAGTACCCTTAATAAATAATGCAATATTTTGTAATATTATTCTTCTGTATATGCTTCCAACTCTTCAATCTTTATCTTTATTATATTTAAGTCTAAAGAAACTTCTACTTTTAATAAACTTTGCTATACTATTTACCTTGTGAATAGAAATGTGTACAACTTTTATCACTATATACATTACGTGTGCATTTTATTTACATATATATTTCTGCGAATAATTTCTTTTTAAAATGACTTTAAAAAATTACTTGATACATGCTAGTCTATCGGTTTAAGCATTCTAAAAACACTAATTGAGAAAGATCTCTGATTCAAAAGATTCAATGCTTTAGGGTTTTTTGTTTCCAATTTCTGTTTTGTAATTAAATTGTTTACACGAGCGGAAAAAACTACGGTTAAAAAATTCGCCTTCATACTTCGAATTATTGTGTGGAAAATTGAAATTTAAAGGAAACGAAAAAAAAAAGCTTTTATTTCCTGCATTGGACTCCAAATTAATTGGGGGGGGGGGGGGGAATCTAGTAGAGAAGAAAATTTCTGCACGAAGAACAATATTCGAGTGGCAAAATTTTGAGGGAGTGAACTAGTTCGAAACATCCGGTATTTAAAATTACTGGAGCCATATTAACAAAAGAACATTATTTGATACACTCATAAAGAGCTTGTTAAGAGTTTCCAAAAGTTTTTTGGAATGATTAAGAGAAAAATAATGAATAACAGATTGTTTCTCAACGGACAACAATGGGTTAAATGCGCAGTTAAATATTAAAATGAGTGTTTTGTAGAACGTACCATAATTTATGTTTTTCAACATTATAGTACTTTTCAAATCTGTACGAGATTTCTAAAAGGCTCATTTTTTGGAAGAAACTAATAATTTCCTTTGTAGCAAAATATTATGTAAGGCGACAGCAGATTGTTCTATCCTATATTTATTGTTTCAATTTCTCTTTCACCTGTTTGGTTAGTCGTCTTTATTTTCGTGTAAGATTCACATGTAATCATTAATTGCTATTTTTATCTATGGTTTCTGGATTTCTTTCTCTGTGGAAAATAACGCTCTGCCGTAGACAAAAGCTCTCAGAAATTTTCTGTCATCTGTATTAATTGCCAACAAGATATGGGCTTGAGAAAGAAGGCCTCAGTCTTTGTTCGAAATGATGCTCGTTAATTTTAATCATCTGCAGAACCCGTGTTTTCTTGAATCTTTCCAACCAACTTGTTCTGTTTAGCAGGTTTCATTATTTCTTTTTGGAAGGTGTTTAATTTTAGAAAGCAAGTCGTGCATTAACATTATGGATCTTCCTGGTTTCACTTAGGAAGGACATGAAAGATTATCTGTCTAAAATTCTTCTGTTTAAGGTTCCAGTTTCATATCTAAGTTGGCGGCAACCAAAAGTTATAATGAAAGATTGTGAAGCTAAATTAGTTAGAATGAAATTAATATTAATTAATTTTTATAGATCCTTATCGCATATTTTTGTGTGTTTTTCGAGAGTTGACACGTTTTGATAAGGAAATGAGTCAAATTATTATACCTCTACAAGTGTAGTGGTAAATATTAACCCATTTATACCCAATAGCCTAAAAACGGGACGCTTTTTAGTTACTGCATACAAAAACCTGTAATGGGTATATCCTTTTACTAAAGCTGTTTTTTCACAAGTTAAACAATCCTTCTTCTTGAGAAAACCAGTTGGAGCTACTATTTGTACATCAGAGTTTATTTATTGACAGCTATTTTCTGACAAATCAGTCAAGCAACGATCCAGCATTGATAGCCACAGAAAGTAAGTTTTTTTTGCGAGCTTATTTTTCATAAAATTAAACTATTTTGAAATGAAAATTGCTTAAAATTCTTCAGAGATGCCTTCCATAATGTTACTTTGCAAAAGTAAAGTCAAGTAAGGTCGTATTTTGCTCACATATATGCAATATATCCCATAAACAGGACGTTAAATAACTTAATAAATATGTAAACGCCGAACTATTTTAAGCCTAAAATGTATGTAAACCATTCCAAGTAAGAGTTTTAAGCAGATAAAAATGGAAAAAAATTGTTAAAAAAAGCTTGGGCATAAATGGGTTTAAATGACCAAAATCTGTGGCTTGCTTTTTAAAGATTTCTCTCATTTTATATTTAGCACTATGTACAAGTACATTTTGTGGAAAACATTGGCAAATTGTATGTAGGAATCATAGAGAATAGAGTTAGGGTCAGGTGGGATAAAATGGGTCAAAAAAGAGCAATTTTACAATTAGGCCTTGACAACAAAAAATACATTAATTCAACCAGTGAATAAACTGCTCAGGGTATGCAAATGTATGTTCCTTATGACATTCAAAGTGAAACATCTCTAAAAAACGAAATATTGATACTGATAAATAAGTTAAAAAATGGTGTTGTCAATGACTCATTTTATCCCATAGCGTGGGGTAAAATTCGTCACTAGTGGAGTAATATGCGTAATGCTTTAAAGGATTTAATTTCTCGCGATTTATTGAACAGACATTTTATACTTTTGTTCATTAATGAGTAAACAATCAGTATATAAGCCTTTCTAGTAAGTAATATTGTCCTGATTCATCTCAGAGCCAGGAATGTCCACTGTCCAGCACTGTTTACGATGCATCAAGCTTCCAAACATCATCTCTCTAAGGAAACAAAAAACTTAAACTGTATTTTAAAACTTCATAGCACGTTATTCTACATTGTGGGGAAGACTGATGGCATGAAAATATACTTATTTGACATTTTCCCCCAAAAACTTCACTTGTTCCACACTTTCCAACTTTTAAATGTAGGATATCAATTCACTGCTATTCAGTTATAAATTTCTTTTAAACAAAAGGTTTATTTATTATTTGTTTAGTTTTGTGTCTGCGTGTCGGTTTAATTGATTTTTTATCTCTAGACTTTTTCAGTATGCAATGTTTTATATTTTGTCGAGCTTGTTAAAATTTCACAAGTTTCTTTCTGCATGTGTGTAGTTTTATCTTCTGGTATCTTTTAAAGATATTTTAAACAAGAACTAAATGGCATTTCAGCGGAAAATTTGTTAAACTAGGCTTGTTTTTATTCAGAGAGTTAAGGAAAAAGAATATGCTACAAATGTAGATAAATATATATACACTGCACTTGTTTTCAGTCTGAACTGTTGCTGCTTAAAAATGATAACTTTCAGATTTTTCGTAAAATCCCTAACCATATGAAAGAAACACGAAGAAGGCAAGTAAAACTGTAGCTTCCTAGCATCTAGAAGGTATTAAAATCTCCATCATTTCCCATCCCTGAACATGATCAGAAAATGATGAAAGTGCTTCTTACATTTTCTAAATTTGCTTCCGAAAATGGCGCCTTAAAGAGCGGTTATTCTTTTGTAAAAGCAAAAATTTCATCTTCAACCTGAAATTTGAAGACGTTCCATGAAAAGCGGTGGTTCATTGTAAGTCCTGATGCGCTGCTCTTAGAAAAGTTTTCTTTTTTCACACGTCTAGATACGCATTAAGTTAAAATGCTTTTTAAAGCTTTGATGTTTTTCATCTTCGTTGTTCCTTGGAGAAAACACTGCTTTTTGTTTTGAAGTAGTTGCTTCTTTGCTTCTATGCTCCGTTCTTCATAATTCGATTGGTGGAATTCTCATTTCTGTGCTTTTCTCGCCTAGAACCCGACTTTAATAAAAGGGCTTCTATTAGATTATTCCATTTCGAATTCTGCAAGTTGAATTTGTATTCCATTTTAGCATTGCGTTAGAGAGCCGAGTCTTTTTGTGTTGCTTCATGGTCTGTGTTCCATCTCTACATTTTTGGTTATGATACATTCATTTTTTGAATTTGTATATATTTTTTGTTTTTTGAAGTAATTGTTTTATGTGGATATACTATACAACATTCAATGAATTACAGAAATATCGTGATCAAATTCAAAAGAATGAGGTTTATGTTTTCATCTCAGTTAAACAAGTTCCTCACTCTCTTTTTTTCCCTTTTATCTTGTAAAATACGATTTTTTCTTTTAAATTTGTATTCTTACTATATGGATGGCATTAAAATTTACTTTTCCGGATGTTTTATAACTTTATGAAAAGCTGTATAGTCGACGTTGGTTACAACGACCCCATACGTACTAATGAAATCAATCCTAAAACGTGAAGCTATAATAATGTGAAGTAAATGAACAAAATATTGCACAATACTTAATTGTTTATACAAAGTATTGGAATTATCATAATATATTTACGTTCACGAAATAACGAAATACTGAAACATAGGTTAGTTTTTCTTTGGATTTTGTGATTAATTTAAAGATGCTGCAGTTTAAACTTGTGTTGCGAATCCGTTAGAGGTTATTATCCGGATAGCCTTTTATGGAATTTTTTTTTTTTTGATGCGCAATTTGCTGCACTTGTAGCTGAAATTCCGTCTGCATTTGCAGATGGAACTTCAGCTACACGTGTTGCAATTTCAGCTAAAGATTTAAAAGGATGCTAAACAGATTTTATAGCGTACTTTACACTCAACTTTCGTCACGACTGCATTCTCTCTCTATATCTTTTTTTTTTTTTTTTTTGTGTGTGGGGGGGGGGGGGGGGACCTTATCTATGATCGTCTAAAAAACCTTTAATTTCGATTTCAAAATCACGTGCCGTGCTTTTAAGATGAACCCAACAAATCGTATCGAACTTGATTGTCCCTCCCATTAATTACTTAGACAGCTGAAGTCTTATTTGAAATTTAGAAAATATTTGTAACTAATGATACTGAAAGAATCATTTCACGTGGGATCAAGAAAATCACAAAGTTCAATATAGAAAAGTTCCGAAATTTTCTTAAGTATATCATCACAATAAGAGAGGATATGAAAAATTATTAATTAATGTTATAGACTGCAAATTTAAGGAACTACGTCTGTCTTTTATGAATATGTTTTTGTATCAACGTGCTGATAAAGATTATTCAGTCTTAAAAGAATCACCAATTTAATGATAATACTCCAATTTGTTCTTAGCTCCAAATTATCCTCCTCAACGTCTTCATCTTCTTGGAAGTTTATCAAAGACATAGTGCTGCAATTTCTATTATTAAATTGAGGAATCTATTTCATAATTATACTAGTGACAAATTGTAACTAACTATATGTAAGCAAAGCGTCAGAAAAATCTAGTTGAGCAGTGAAATCACATCATAAATTACGAAGTCTCCTCACAAAGGCGGAAAACTCAACAATCAACGTAATTTACTTTCTCCAAGCAAATTCAGCTTAGCCTGTAGATAGACGTTTGAAATCAGCCATTACAAAAACAGAGGAGGTAAAAAGATGCAAGAAGCTTCAACCAAAAGTGTTTCACGCACCGAAAGTCAGATGCAAAGAGACGAAAAAAAAAAAAAAAAAAAAAAAAAAAAAACCAAAACAAAACAAAACAAAACTTTGTGTGTGGGGGAGAGGGGGGGGGGTGAGACATTGACTCGCAATCAGGCAATTCTTTTTTAACAAAAATCAGTCTTCGTGTGTATGTCTCTCCTTCTCTTCCTTGGAAGGAATAGGAAGAGGAAATCAGCCCAATCAAAAGAGACAAGAAAAAAAAGGGAAAAACTTGTAAAATTGAGAAAAAAAAAAAAAAAAAATCATATCTCTTCTGCTAATCAGTTCGGAATTGGAACAAATTCGTTTTTGTCTTTAAATAAATGCATTTTGCTGCAGGAAATGTATGGTTGTATAAACTTTTTTTTCTTAATTTTTTATAGGAATATTTTCCCTTTTCTTTTCTCCTCTAAGACATTGTGTTTTATGTTTCTTGAGCTTATTTTCAAAGGTTTTTTTCGAATACTTAATAAGTTTTCAATTTCCAAAAACCATTGTTTTGAATTGTTGGATTGTTACAGATTTAAATACATTTTTTCTCTTTTTCAATTGATTAAATACAGGTTGACCACTCTGACCACTCAGAAATAAAAAAAAAAAGATTCTCGGGGAATTTCGAAATACCTTTGGAAAACTTGGCGAAATTCGCCTTCCATTTCATAAATTCCATATTATAAAATATTGTTCCATAAACACCTATTAAATTTATAATTCACTGTTAAAAATGCTCTAGTTTTGGCAGTTGTGGTACTAGAGACTTTTTCTTACATAATTGGTTAGTCACATAGTTTGAAAAAACGAATCAACAAAACAGTAGATAGAAAAAAGGTTTTCACGTCGTGTTACAGAAGACAACTTTAGTGCTTAGTGATACATTAAACTACTAAAGACCAGATAAACTGGTTATGTGTAGATACAACTGTTTCCCTTGTTTTCCCACAGAAAGTGTATTGAAAATTTGTCTGTATTGCCGTTCTATGCAATGAAAACGAATATAAAAGTCTCAGTTTAGCAAGTACTCATTACACCTTGATTTTTCATATATTTTTGTAAATTCCATATAGCGAAATTATTATTTTTATTTTGTCAGCCTAGTAAGTTCTATACTCGTTTAGGTCAACATTCTTTCTAAAGAATTGTTAAATTGTAGGAAGCTCAATTACATCTCTTTCAAAATATTGCATTCTACTTGTTTTTATTTTAACTAAAAGTTTTTTTTAATCAAAATAAAGGAAATCTGTCACATTTTCTCGATTTTTTTATTGATTGAATTGTTGTGCGATAAAAAGTTTTAACCGTGACTTTTTTATTTTTCAATTCTGTCAAAAGACTGCATTTCAGCTCCTTTTCTAAAGCGTGGATTTTTTTTTTTTTTTTTTTGACTTCTGAAGACAAATTTCTTTAAAAAAGATTCTTCATTGTAAATCGTAGCCGTAGATTTTATGAGCTTGTCTCTTTTCATCCTTTCTTTCTCTTGAGCTCCGAGTCGATTATTAGGTGAACATATTTTCGGATGTTTTGAACTTTTCGTCTTTTTATTGTTTCGTTTACTATGGGCAGGATTAGCTTCGCTTTCTTCTTGGAAGTATTTGTGACTAAAAGAATATTTTCTTTTCAATCATGTTTTGTTTAAGAATTCGCTTTATTTGCTAAAGTTCAACTGTCTAACACTCATAACTATTACGTTGCTTTAGTTCCTTATAAGTAGTTTTAATTGTGAGCATGCATACGCGATTACCCCTAAAACCCGTATGAGGTCGTGATGCTAAAATTAATTTATAAGGATTTTTTTTTACATTATAAGAGTTATGATTTAAATAAATTTTGCCATATTCTACATTTTAGACAGTAAGAAAACGTTTTTTTCTAATTAAACAGTTAAAATAACTGTGACATAAAACACAGATGTCACATTCTTTACAAGATCCTAAGAATTCTGAAGCCTTTTCTTAAATGATTCAATGAATAATTGCTTTGTTTATCCAGCAAAGTTTTCAACTTCTTGGAACTCTATTTGGCAAACACATGATTATTATTCAATACACTACCAACTCGTTTATTCCATGCATGGACTGCAGTTTCGTGCTTTTTGGCACTCGTCAGCATGGAATAGGAATTAAACTAGCTAGAGGCGTTCGAGGAGGTGTTCTAATTTCACATTAGCAACCAGTTTTTTTCAGCCCCCTTGCTGTATATTAGGATTTTTGCCTTCAGTTCGTTTAATTCCTATTCCATGCTGACGAGGGCCAAAAAGCACGAAACTGCAGTGTATGGATGGAGTAAAAGTGTTGGTGGTGTATTGCGTGGGTCTGCCTTTGCCCTGGCTTAGGGGCGGTTACTTACTGCTTTATACATGATTATTAGTTTTTTGCTTGGTGAAATATTTATAGCGACTCTATCATTGAGTGATGGCAGTAAATTAAGTCAGAAGTAAGCATGTTAAATCAGGTAACCAAGTGTAAGAACATTTACGATGACCTACCTTGAAAGGGGCTGCTGTTTCATTACCATTGTACCAAAGTCTTCCATGCAGATTTTTTTTTCCCTCAATGCAGTCAATTTTCTGAGAAGCGGATTTATTTGCTGCATTTTTCAAAATTTATTTTAAGACTTTTATTTTGACGATTACATTTTTTAATTATTACATTAAAACCGAGATTCGTCTACATTGTTCACAGCATTTTGGTGAAATGAAAAACAGCAGTCTATTTTAAAGATTTCAGTTTTTAAGACATTGATGCTTTTTACCCTTTCAGTCTCAGTGCTGTTCCTAAACAACATCATATAATGCAGCTAAATTTAATGTGGGACTGAAAAGTGTGATTTGCCACAAAAATTGCTCATTTTTATTATTGAGCAGGATAGAGTTCAAACTTAATATCTGTGTTAATGCAAACTTTTTATTCATGAGAAATATTGTTAACTTAATCATATTTTTTCGGAGCTTCCACTGTTTAATATATACTTTTTTTTTTACTTTTCAAAAGTTTCAAAAATCAAATCGATGAAATAGAGCAAATTTTTTAATTTTCAGCCAACTATTTCAGCGAATGTGTTGTCGAGAATTATTTCCCCAGGTTCCATCAAAAATGATGAAGTCTGTTCGATTCACACAGAGACAAATGTTTCATACCGAAATTCCTTCTTCTGAAAGAATGAAAGCAATAAAGAGCTTCCTCTTTGCCTGAGTTACAATCTATTTTCTTGCAAAGGCCATTATCGTTGGTTATTTAACGTCTATGTCACGACTTTTATTTACTGAGTGATTTAATCGTTTTCTTTCGTTTGATGATTATATTTTGGACATTGATTAATTACTTAAATGCATTTGATGTGTGTGTATACAGTGGAAACCCGTTAATCCGTACCTCGTTTATCCAAAATTCTGGTTAATTGAAAATTATTTGATGCTCGAAACTTGTAATTGAAATTATTATTGTACTTAAAAAGAACCCTTTTCACTATGTATAATTTTGCGCACATTGAAGAATCTAAGTCAGTAATGCAGGGGTTAATCTAGAAAGAATTATTCTAGATTGCTCCGTTGATGACCCCTTTCTCAAAATTATGAAACCCAAAAATGGACCAAAAACGGATTCACAAAAGTCCGAAGTTCTAAAACTTGAAGAAATAATGAAGTTACGGTTTAATTAAGCTAACTGTTACTTATTTTGGTTTAATACATTTCTATGCTTTTAATTTCAATTAGTAAACATAAACATTTCAGCTGTTTCTCCAAGGTTTATAATAAGAGTTAACCTTCGTCTAATATGTTAAATGATTTCTTTATAATAGTATTTCTAAGTGCATACTTACTTTTGTAAAAATTCTTATATTTTCTTAGGATATTTTAAATAAAAGTAGACACAATACGTATATGTTTTCTCAAAATAGGGCCTTAGTTTTCGTTTAAATTAATTTTCAAAAAATCCCATGATTTTTGACAAAATTTTAGAAACAGGACCCTAGCAAAAAATCCTGGATTGACCTCTGTAATGCAATAACTCTAGAATGACATTTACAGATTAATAACTTGCATTTTGTTTATCATTCATCTTTTTCTTTTCTCTATTAGAACTTCTGTTAATCCAAATTTTTGTAATCTAAATAGGCGCCGTTCCCAATAACGTGGGATTGGCAGGGATTTTTGATTTGACATCGTATCGCATAGATATTGAATGTGAAAGTTGCATTTTCAGAAATAAAGACAATGGTAAAATGTTTGCCGTATAATGTAAAATTGCAATCTGATTGCATCTCTTAACATGTAACCGAAACCATTTTACTGAAAATTTAATTGTTACAAACATTTTATGGATATTCGAGCTTAGGATATTTCACTCACCCTTTTCCCCTAGCTGTCCGAAAAACCCGTGGTCAAAATTGACATTTTTTAAATTTTTCTGTCTCGTTGATTAATTGTTCCAACGGATCAGCTTTTCATGTGTCTGAGTTATCCAAACTGTTAAACTATCGAAAAGTTTGTAATATTAACCGTCGCGTTATCGACTGCACAAATATTAGAACTGTTGCACTATAAAAAGAGAATGCTGTTTTTACAGTATAATACAGCTAATTTTATAGTAATAAACTAAAAATGGCTAATTTTGCTGTAGTAAACTGTCAAATTGCTCATTTTACAGTACTGAATTAAAATTGCTCATTTTACAGTAATAAACTGTAAAATTGCTAATTTTACATTTTATTACTGTGCATTTTATAGTTTTAAACTGGAACCTCTGCTGCCAGTATTATACTATTGTTTTTACCAGGGCTGCGGAGTCGGAGGAAAAATGGTCGACCCCGACTCCGGCATTTTAAAACTTCCGACTCCGACTCCCGACTACTGCTTTTTTTGGTGTGCACTGTATCTCGCCTAAAACTGATAACGCGAGCTACTTTGATGGGTGGGTCACGCCCTACGGAGAGAGATAACGTCAATCAAAAGAGGGTGACGATTTCCGGATTTCAAGAAGGGTTTTGCAGGGATTTTTTATGTCCCTACCAACCCCCTTTCCACTAGAAACGTGTTGGTGGTTGTTAAGTTATACGTCGGCCATTTTTTTACTCCTGCTTTCTGTAAGGTCGATAACATCTCAAAATGAGTGCGATACATCGAATCGAGCCGGGGAGGCAAACTTTTAATTTATCAAGATCACATGTATAGGATTAATAGGAAAGTAAAAAGTAAACTCTACTGGAAATGCGCGGAGAGCAAGTGTAAGGCATCTATAATAATTGAAGATGACAATATTAAGAGTATTAAAAACGGTGTTAAAAATGGTGTTTCACTTGAATTCGGCCCTAAAAACCATTCACTTGACGTGAACGGTGTTAGCCGATCGTTAATAGAGTCCCATATGAAAAGCACGGAATGACACCGTTTGTTTAATTTAACAACCAAAGCAACAACCATTTATTTGTAAACGCATTCATTTCTTTAAATCAAAGGGTGAGGGAAAATTTTCTCCTCCTGACCAGGGCCTGATTACCCAAAAGGCTCGGGAAGCTTGAGCTTCCCCTCAGAAATTTCAAAGGGCCCAAAAAGGACAGGAAAACTGCTTAAAAATTCCAGT